>CM051241.1:82712212-82904712 GCA_027917425.1 Gastrophryne carolinensis | reverse complement strand
CCCCTCTCTAGCCCTTTCTCTGTGTCTCTGCAGCCCCTCTCTAGCCCTTTCTCTGTCTCTCTGCAGCCCCTCTCTAGCCCTTTCTCTGTGTCTCTGCAGCCCCTCTCTAGCCCTTTCTCTGTGTCTCTGCAGCCCCTCTCTAGCCCTTTCTCTGTCTCTCTGCAGCCCCTCTCTAGCCCTTTCTCTGTGTCTCTGCAGTCCCTCTCTAGCCCTTTCTCTGTGTCTCTGCAGCCCCTCTCTAGCCCTTTCTCTGTGTCTCTGCAGCCCCTCTCTAGCCCTTTCTCTGTGTCTCTGCAGTCCCTCTCTAGCCCTTTCTCTGTGTCTCTGCAGCCCCTCTCTAGCCCTTTCTCTGTCTCTCTGCAGCCCCTCTCTAGCCCTTTCTCTGTCTCTCTGCAGCCCCTCTCTAGCCCTTTCTCTGTCTCTCTGCAGCCCCTCTCTAGCCCTTTCTCTGTGTCTCTGCAGTCCCTCTCTAGCCCTTTCTCTGTGTCTCTGCAGCCCCTCTCTAGCCCTTTCTCTGTCTCTCTGCAGCCCCTCTCTAGCCCTTTCTCTGTGTCTCTGCAGCCCCTCTCTAGCCCTTTCTCTGTGTCTCTGCAGCCCCTCTCTAGCCCTTTCTCTGTCTCTCTGCAGCCCCTCTCTAGCCCTTTCTCTGTGTCTCTGCAGCCCCTCTCTAGCCCTTTCTCTGTGTCTCTGCAGTCCCTCTCTAGCCCTTTCTCTGTGTCTCTGCAGCCCCTCTCTAGCCCTTTCTCTGTCTCTCTGCAGCCCCTCTCTAGCCCTTTCTCTGTCTCTCTGCAGCCCCTCTCTAGCCCTTTCTCTGTCTCTCTGCAGCCCCTCTCTAGCCCTTTCTCTGTCTCTCTGCAGCCCCTCTCTAGCCCTTTCTCTGTGTCTCTGCAGCCCCTCTCTAGCCCTTTCTCTGTCTCTCTGCAGCCCCTCTCTAGCCCTTTCTCTGTCTCTCTGCAGCCCCTCTCTAGCCCTTTCTCTGTGTCTCTGCAGCCCCTCTCTAGCCCTTTCTCTGTCTCTCTGCAGCCCCTCTCTAGCCCTTTCTCTGTCTCTCTGCAGCCTGTCTCTAGCCCTTTCTCTGTCTCTCTGCAGCCCCTCTCTAGCCCTTTCTCTGTCTCTCTGCAGCCCCTCTCTAGCCCTTTCTCTGTCTCTCTGCAGCCCCTCTCTAGCCCTTTCTCTGTGTCTCTGCAGCCCCTCTCTAGCCCTTTCTCTGTCTCTCTGCAGCCCCTCTCTAGCCCTTTCTCTGTCTCTCTGCAGCCCCTCTCTAGCCCTTTCTCTGTCTCTCTGCAGCCCCTCTCTAGCCCTTTCTCTGTGTCTCTGCAGCCCCTCTCTAGCCCTTTCTCTGTCTCTCTGCAGCCCCTCTCTAGCCCTTTCTCTGTCTCTCTGCAGTCCCTCTCTAGCCCTTTCTCTTTCTCTCTGCAGCCCCTCTCTAGCCCTTTCTCTGTCTCTCTGCAGCCCCTCTCTAGCCCTTTCTCTGTCTCTCTGCAGCCCCTCTCTAGCCCTTTCTCTGTGTCTCTGCAGCCCCTCTCTAGCCCTTTCTCTGTCTCTCTGCAGCCCCTCTCTAGCCCATTCTCTGTCTCTCTGCAGCCCCTCTCTAGCCCTTTCTCTGTCTCTCTGCAGCCCCTCTCTAGCCTTTTCTCTGTCTCTCTGCAGCCCCTCTCTAGCCCTTTCTCTGTCTCTCTGCAGCCCCTCTCTAGCCTTTTCTCTGTCTCTCTGCAGTCCCTCTCTAGCCCTTTCTCTGTCTCTCTGCAGCCCCTCTCTAGCCCTTTCTCTTTCTCTCTGCAGCCCCTCTCTAGCCCTTTCTCTGTGTCTCTGCAGCCCCTCTCTAGCCTTTTCTCTGTCTCTCTGCAGCCCCTCTCTAGCCCTTTCTCTGTCTCTCTGCAGCCCCTCTCTAGCCCTTTCTCTGTCTCTCTGCAGCCCGTCTCTAGCCCTTTCTCTGTCTCTCTGCAGCCCGTCTCTAGCCCTTTCTCTGTCTCTCTGCAGCCCCTCTCTAGCCCTTTCTCTGTGTCTCTGCAGCCCCTCTCTAGCCTTTTCTCTGTCTCTCTGCAGCCCCTCTCTAGCCCTTTCTCTGTCTCTCTGCAGCCCCTCTCTAGCCCTTTCTCTGTCTCTCTGCAGCCCGTCTCTAGCCCTTTCTCTGTCTCTCTGCAGCCCCTCTCTAGCCCTTTCTCTGTGTCTCTGCAGCCCCTCTCTAGCCTTTTCTCTGTCTCTCTGCAGCCCCTCTCTAGCCCTTTCTCTGTCTCTCTGCAGCCCGTCTCTAGCCCTTTCTCTTTCTCTCTGCAGCCCCTCTCTAGCCCTTTCTCTGTGTCTCTGCAGCCCCTCTCTAGCCTTTTCTCTGTCTCTCTGCAGCCCCTCTCTAGCCCTTTCTCTGTCTCTCTGCAGCCCCTCTCTAGCCCTTTCTCTGTCTCTCTGCAGCCCGTCTCTAGCCCTTTCTCTGTCTCTCTGCAGCCCGTCTCTAGCCCTTTCTCTGTCTCTCTGCAGCCCCTCTCTAGCCCTTTCTCTGTCTCTCTGCAGCCCCTCTCTAGCCTTTTCTCTGTCTCTCTGCAGCCCCTCTCTAGCCCTTTCTCTGTCTCTCTGCAGCCCGTCTCTAGCCCTTTCTCTGTCTCTCTGCAGCCCGTCTCTAGCCCTTTCTCTGTCTCTCTGCAGCCCCTCTCTAGCCCTTTCTCTGTCTCTCTGCAGCCCCTCTCTAGCCCTTTCTCTGTCTCTCTGCAGCCCGTCTCTAGCCCTTTCTCTGTCTCTCTGCAGCCCCTCTCTAGCCCTTTCTCTGTCTCTCTGCAGCCCCTCTCTAGCCCTTTCTCTGTCTCTCTGCAGCCCCTCTCTAGCCTTTTCTCTGTCTCTCTGCAGCCCGTCTCTAGCCCTTTCTCTGTCTCTCTGCAGCCCGTCTCTAGCCCTTTCTCTGTCTCTCTGCAGCCCCTCTCTAGCCCTTTCTCTGTCTCTCTGCAGCCCCTCTCTAGCCCTTTTCTCTGTCTCTCTGCAGCCCCTCTCTAGCCCTTTCTCTGTCTCTCTGCAGCCCCTCTCTAGCCCTTTCTCTGTCTCTCTGCAGCCCCTCTCTAGCCCTTTCTCTGTCTCTCTGCAGCCCCTCTCTAGCCCTTTCTCTGTCTCTCTGCAGCCCCTCTCTAGCCCTTTCTCTGTCTCTCTGCAGCCCCTCTCTAGCCCTTTCTCTGTCTCTCTGCAGCCCCTCTCTAGCCCTTTCTCTGTCTCTCTGCAGCCCCTCTCTAGCCCTTTCTCTGTCTCTCTGCAGCCCCTCTCTAGCCCTTTCTCTTTCTCTCTGCAGCCCCTCTCTAGCCCTTTCTCTGTCTCTCTGCAGCCCCTCTCTAGCCCTTTCTCTGTCTCTCTGCAGCCCCTCTCTAGCCCTTTCTCTTTCTCTCTGCAGCCCCTCTCTAGCCTTTTCTCTGTGTCTCTGCAGCCCCTCTCTAGCCCTTTCTCTGTGTCTCTGCAGCCCCTCTCTAGCCCTTTCTCTGTCTCTCTGCAGCCCCTCTCTAGCCCTTTCTCTGTGTCTCTGCAGCCCCTCTCTAGCCCTTTCTCTGTCTCTCTGCAGCCCCTCTCTAGCCCTTTCTCTGTCTCTCTGCAGTCCCTCTCTAGCCCTTTCTCTGTCTCTCTGCAGCCCCTCTCTAGCCCTTTCTCTTTCTCTCTGCAGCCCCTCTCTAGCCCTTTCTCTGTCTCTCTGCAGCCCCTCTCCAGCCCTTTCTCTGTCTCTCTGCAGCCCCTCTCTAGCCCTTTCTCTTTCTCTCTGCAGCCCCTCTCTAGCCCTTTCTCGGTGTCTCTGCAGCCCCTCTCTAGCCCTTTCTCTGTCTCTCTGCAGCCCCTCTCTAGCCCTTTCTCTGTCTCTCTGCAGCCCCTCTCTAGCCCTTTCTCTGTGTCTCTGCAGCCCCTCTCTAGCCCTTTCTCTGTCTCTCTGCAGCCCCTCTCTAGCCCTTTCTCTGTGTCTCTGCAGCCCCTCTCTAGCCCTTTCTCTGTGTCTCTGCAGTCCCTCTCTAGCCCTTTCTCTGTCTCTCTGCAGCCCCTCTCTAGCCCTTTCTCTGTCTCTCTGCAGCCCCTCTCTAGCCCTTTCTCTGTCTCTCTGCAGCCCCTCTCTAGCCCTTTCTCTGTGTCTCTGCAGCCCCTCTCTAGCCCTTTCTCTGTCTCTCTGCAGGCCCTCTCTAGCCCTTTCTCTGTCTCTCTGCAGCCCCTCTCTAGCCCTTTCTCTGTCTCTCTGCAGCCCCTCTCTAGCCCTTTCTCTGTCTCTCTGCAGCCCGTCTCTAGCCCTTTCTCTGTGTCTCTGCAGCCCCTCTCTAGCCCTTTCTCTGTCTCTCTGCAGCCCCTCTCTAGCCCTTTCTCTGTGTCTCTGCAGCCCCTCTCTAGCCCTTTCTCTGTCTCTCTGCAGCCCCTCTCTAGCCCTTTCTCTGTGTCTCTGCAGCCCCTCTCTAGCCCTTTCTCTGTCTCTCTGCAGCCCCTCTCTAGCCCTTTCTCTGTCTCTCTGCAGCCCCTCTCTAGCCCTTTCTCTGTCTCTCTGCAGTCCCTCTCTAGCCCTTTCTCTTTCTCTCTGCAGCCCCTCTCTAGCCCTTTCTCTGTCTCTCTGCAGCCCCTCTCTAGCCCTTTCTCTGTCTCTCTGCAGCCCCTCTCTAGCCCTTTCTCTGTGTCTCTGCAGCCCCTCTCTAGCCCTTTCTCTGTCTCTCTGCAGCCCCTCTCTAGCCCATTCTCTGTCTCTCTGCAGCCCCTCTCTAGCCCTTTCTCTGTCTCTCTGCAGCCCCTCTCTAGCCTTTTCTCTGTCTCTCTGCAGCCCCTCTCTAGCCCTTTCTCTGTCTCTCTGCAGCCCCTCTCTAGCCCTTTCTCTGTCTCTCTGCAGCCCCTCTCTAGCCTTTTCTCTGTCTCTCTGCAGTCCCTCTCTAGCCCTTTCTCTGTCTCTCTGCAGCCCCTCTCTAGCCCTTTCTCTTTCTCTCTGCAGCCCCTCTCTAGCCCTTTCTCTGTGTCTCTGCAGCCCCTCTCTAGCCTTTTCTCTGTCTCTCTGCAGCCCCTCTCTAGCCCTTTCTCTGTCTCTCTGCAGCCCCTCTCTAGCCCTTTCTCTGTCTCTCTGCAGCCCCTCTCTAGCCCTTTCTCTGTCTCTCTGCAGCCCCTCTCTAGCCCTTTCTCTGTGTCTCTGCAGCCCCTCTCTAGCCCTTTCTCTGTCTCTCTGCAGCCCCTCTCTAGCCCTTTCTCTGTCTCTCTGCAGTCCCTCTCTAGCCCTTTCTCTGTCTCTCTGCAGCCCCTCTCTAGCCCTTTCTCTTTCTCTCTGCAGCCCCTCTCTAGCCCTTTCTCTGTCTCTCTGCAGCCCCTCTCCAGCCCTTTCTCTGTGTCTCTGCAGTCCCTCTCTAGCCCTTTCTCTGTCTCTCTGCAGCCCCTCTCTAGCCCTTTCTCTGTCTCTCTGCAGCCCCTCTCTAGCCCTTTCTCTGTCTCTCTGCAGCCCCTCTCTAGCCCTTTCTCTGTCTCTCTGCAGCCCCTCTCTAGCCCTTTCTCTGTCTCTCTGCAGCCCCTCTCTAGCCCTTTCTCTGTGTCTCTGCAGCCCCTCTCTAGCCCTTTCTCTGTCTCTCTGCAGTCCCTCTCTAGCCCTTTCTCTGTGTCTCTGCAGTCCCTCTCTAGCCCTTTCTCTGTCTCTCTGCAGCCCCTCTCTAGCCCTTTCTCTGTCTCTCTGCAGCCCCTCTCTAGCCCTTTCTCTGTCTCTCTGCAGTCCCTCTCTAGCCCTTTCTCTGTGTCTCTGCAGCCCCTCTCTAGCCCTTTCTCTGTCTCTCTGCAGCCCCTCTCTAGCCCTTTCTCTGTGTCTCTGCAGCCCCTCTCTAGCCCTTTCTCTGTCTCTCTGCAGCCCCTCTCTAGCCCTTTCTCTGTGTCTCTGCAGCCCCTCTCTAGCCCTTTCTCTGTCTCTCTGCAGCCCCTCTCTAGCCCTTTCTCTGTCTCTCTGCAGCCCCTCTCTAGCCCTTTCTCTGTCTCTCTGCAGTCCCTCTCTAGCCCTTTCTCTGTGTCTCTGCAGCCCCTCTCTAGCCCTTTCTCTGTCTCTCTGCAGCCCCTCTCTAGCCCTTTCTCTGTGTCTCTGCAGCCCCTCTCTAGCCCTTTCTCTGTCTCTCTGCAGCCCCTCTCTAGCCCTTTCTCTGTGTCTCTGCAGCCCTTCTCTAGCCCTTTCTCTGTCTCTCTGCAGCCCCTCTCTAGCCCTTTCTCTGTCTCTCTGCAGCCCCTCTCTAGCCCTTTCTCTGTCTCTCTGCAGCCCCTCTCTAGCCCTTTCTCTTTCTCTCTGCAGCCCCTCTCTAGCCCTTTCTCTGTCTCTCTGCAGCCCCTCTCTAGCCCTTTCTCTGTCTCTCTGCAGCCCCTCTCTAGCCCTTTCTCTGTCTCTCTGCAGCCCCTCTCTAGCCCTTTCTCTGTGTCTCTGCAGCCCCTCTCTAGCCCTTTCTCTGTCTCTCTGCAGCCCATCTCTAGCCCTTTCTCTGTGTCTTTGCAGCCCCTCTCTAGCCCTTTCTCTGTCTCTCTGCAGCCCCTCTCTAGCCCTTCCTCTGTCTCTCTGCAGTCCCTCTCTAGCCCTTTCTCTGTGTCTTTGCAGCCCCTCTCTAGCCCTTTCTCTGTGTCTCTGCAGCCCCTCTCTAGCCCTTCCTCTGTCTCTCTGCAGTCCCTCTCTAGCCCTTTCTCTGTGTCTTTGCAGCCCCTCTCTAGCCCTTTCTCTGTGTCTCTGCAGCCCCTCTCTAGCCCTTCCTCTGTCTCTCTGCAGCCCCTCTCTAGCCCTTTCTCTGTGTCTCTGCAGCCCCTCTCTAGCCCTTCCTCTGTCTCTCTGCAGTCCCTCTCTAGCCCTTTCTCTGTGTCTTTGCAGCCCCTCTCTAGCCCTTTCTCTGTGTCTCTGCAGCCCCTCTCTAGCCCTTCCTCTGTCTCTCTGCAGCCCCTCTCTAGCCCTTTCTCTGTGTCTCTGCAGCCCCTCTCTAGCCCTTCCTCTGTCTCTCTGCAGCCCCTCTCTAGCCCTTTCTCTGTCTCTCTGCAGCCCCTCTCTAGCCCTTTCTCTGTGTCTCTGCAGCCCCTCTCTAGCCCTTCCTCTGTCTCTCTGCAGTCCCTCTCTAGCCCTTTCTCTGTGTCTTTGCAACCCCTCTCTAGCCCTTTCTCTGTCTCTCTGCAGCCCCTCTCTAGCCCTTTCTCTGTCTCTCTGCAGCCCCTCTCTAGCCCTTTCTCTGTGTCTCTGCAGCCCCTCTCTAGCCCTTTCTCTGTCTCCCTGCAGCCCCTCTCTAGCCCTTTCTCTGTCTCTCTGCAGCCCCTCTCTAGCCCTTTCTCTGTGTCTTTGCAACCCCTCCTAGCCCTTCCTCTGTCTCTCTGCAGTCCCTCTCTAGCCCTTTCTCTGTGTCTTTGCAGCACCCTCTCCAGCCCTTTCTCTCTCTCTTTGCAGCCTCTCTCCATCCCTTTCCCGGTCTCTAGGCAGCCTCTCTTTCTCTTTACAGCCTCTTTCTGGCCCTTTCTCTTTGCAGCCTCTTTCTCTCTACAGCCTCCCTTTGACCATTTCTCTGTATCTTCGCAGCCCCTCTCCGGCCTTGTCTCTCTCTCATTGCAGCCTCTCTCCTGCCTGCTCTTGTTGTAGCCTCTCTCCGACCCTTTCTCTGTCTCTTTGCAGCCCCTCTCTAGCCCTTTCTTTGTCTCTCTGCAGCCTGTCTCTGGCCCTTTCTCTGTCTCTCTGCAGCCCCTCTCTAGCCCTTTCTCTGTCTCTCTGCAGCCCCTCTCTAGCCTTTTCTCTGTCTCTCTGCAGCCCGTCTCTAGCCCTTTCTCTGTGTCTCTGCAGCCCCTCTCTAGCCCTTTCTCTGTCTCTCTGCAGCCCCTCTCTAGCCTTTTCTCTGTCTCTCTGCAGCCCGTCTCTAGCCCTTTCTCTGTGTCTCTGCAGCCCCTCTCTAGCCCTTTCTCTGTCTCTCTGCAGCCCCTCTCTAGCCCTTTCTCTGTCTCTCTGCAGCCCCTCTCTAGCCCTTTCTCTGTGTCTCTGCAGCCCCTCTCTAGCCCTTTCTCTTTCTCTCTGCAGCCCCTCTCTAGCCCTTTCTCTGTGTCTCTGCAGCCCCTCTCTAGCCCTTTCTCTGTCTCTCTGCAGCCCCTCTCTAGCCCTTTCTCTGTCTCTCTGCAGCCCCTCTCTAGCCCTTTCTCTGTCTCTCTGCAGCCCCTCTCTAGCCCTTTCTCTGTCTCTCTGCAGCCCCTCTCTAGCCTTTTCTCTGTCTCTCTGCAGCCCCTCTCTAGCCCTTTCTCTGTCTCTCTGCAGCCCCTCTCTAGCCCTTTCTCTGTCTCTCTGCAGCCCCTCTCTAGCCCTTTCTCTGTCTCTCTGCAGCCCCTCTCTAGCCCTTTCTCTGTCTCTCTGCAGCCCCTCTCTAGCCCTTTCTCTGTCTCTCTGCAGCCCCTCTCTAGCCCTTTCTCTGTCTCTCTGCAGCCCCTCTCTAGCCCTTTCTCTGTCTCTCTGCAGCCCCTCTCTAGCCTTTTCTCTGTCTCTCTGCAGCCCCTCTCTAGCCCTTTCTCTGTCTCTCTGCAGCCCCTCTCTAGCCCTTTCTCTGTCTCTCTGCAGCCCCTCTCTTGCCCTTTCTCTGTCTCTCTGCAGCCCCTCTCTAGCCCTTTCTCTGTGTCTCTGCAGCCCCTCTCTAGCCCTTTCTCTGTCTCTCTGCAGCCCCTCTCTAGCCCTTTCTCTGTCTCTCTGCAGCCTCTCTCTAGCCCTTTCTCTGTCTCTCTGCAGCCCCTCTCTAGCCCTTTCTCTGTCTCTCTGCAGCCCCTCTCTAGCCCTTTCTCTGTCTCTCTGCAGCCCCTCTCTAGCCCTTTCTCTGTCTCTCTGCAGTCCCTCTCTAGCCCTTTCTCTGTCTCTCTGCAGCCCCTCTCTAGCCCTTTCTCTTTCTCTCTGCAGCCCCTCTCTAGCCCTTTCTCTGTCTCTCTGCAGCCCCTCTCTAGCCCTTTCTCTGTCTCTCTGCAGTCCCTCTCTAGCCCTTTCTCTGTCTCTCTGCAGCCCCTTTCTAGCCCTTTCTCTTTCTCTCTGCAGCCCCTCTCTAGCCCTTTCTCTGTCTCTCTGCAGCCCCTCTCTAGCCCTTTCTCTGTCTCTCTGCAGCCCCTCTCTAGCCCTTTCTCTGTCTCTCTGCAGCCCCTCTCTAGCCCTTTCTCTGTCTCTCTGCAGCCCCTCTCTAGCCCTTTCTCTGTCTCTCTGCAGCCCCTCTCTAGCCCTTTCTCTGTGTCTTTGCAACCCCTCCTAGCCCTTCCTCTGTCTCTCTGCAGTCCCTCTCTAGCCCTTTCTCTGTGTCTTTGCAGCACCCTCTCCAGCCCTTTCTCTCTCTCTTTGCAGCCTCTCTCCATCCCTTTCCCGGTCTCTAGGCAGCCTCTCTTTCTCTTTACAGCCTCTTTCTGGCCCTTTCTCTTTGCAGCCTCTTTCTCTCTACAGCCTCCCTTTGACCATTTCTCTGTATCTTCGCAGCCCCTCTCCGGCCTTGTCTCTCTCTCATTGCAGCCTCTCTCCTGCCTGCTCTTGTTGTAGCCTCTCTCCGACCCTTTCTCTGTCTCTTTGCAGCCCCTCTCTAGACCTTTCTCTGTCTCTCTGCAGCCTGTCTCTAGCCCTTTCTCTGTCTCTCTGCAGCCCCTCTCTAGCCCTTTCTCTGTGTCTCTGCAGCCCGTCTCTAGCCCTTTCTCTGTGTCTCTGCAGCCCCTCTCTAGCCCTTTCTCTTTCTCTCTGCAGCCCCTCTCTAGCCCTTTCTCTTTCTCTCTGCAGCCCCTCTCTAGCCCTTTCTCTGTGTCTCTGCAGCCCCTCTCTAGCCCTTTCTCTGTCTCTCTGCAGCCCCTCTCTAGCCTTTTCTCTGTCTCTCTGCAGCCCCTCTCTAGCCCTTTCTCTGTCTCTCTGCAGCCCCTCTCTAGCCCTTTCTCTGTCTCTCTGCAGCCCCTCTCTAGCCCTTTCTCTGTCTCTCTGCAGCCCCTCTCTAGCCCTTTCTCTGTCTCTCTGCAGCCCCTCTCTAGCCCTTTCTCTGTCTCTCTGCAGCCCCTCTCTAGCCCTTTCTCTGTCTCTCTGCAGCCCCTCTCTAGCCCTTTCTCTGTCTCTCTGCAGCCCCTCTCTAGCCCTTTCTCTGTCTCTCTGCAGCCCCTCTCTAGCCCTTTCTCTTTCTCTCTGCAGCCCCTCTCTAGCCCTTTCTCTGTGTCTCTGCAGCCCCTCTCTAGCCCTTTCTCTGTGTCTGTCTCTGGGGCTGCAGAGAGACAGAGAAAGGGCTAGAGAGGGGCTGCAGAGAGACAGAGAAGGGGCTAGAGAGGGGCTGCAGAGAGACAGAGAAAGGGCTAGAGAGGGGCTGCAGAGACACAGAGAAAGGGCTAGAGAGGGGCTGCAGAGAGACAGAGAAAGGGCTAGAGAGGGGCTGCAGAGACACAGAGAAAGGGCTAGAGAGGGGCTGCAGAGACACAGAGAAAGGGCTAGAGAGGGGCTGCAGAGAGAAAGAGAAAGGGCAAGAGAGGGGCTGCAGAGACACAGAGAAAGGGCTAGAGAGGGGCTGCAGAGACACAGAGAAAGGGCTAGAGAGGGGCTGCAGAGAGACAGAGAAAGGGCTAGAGAGGGGCTGCAGAGACACAGAGAAAGGGCTAGAGAGGGGCTGCAGAGACACAGAGAAAGGGCTAGAGAGGGGCTGCAGAGAGACAGAGAAAGGGCTAGAGAGGGGCTGCAGAGACACAGAGAAAGGGCTAGAGAGGGGCTGCAGAGACACAGAGAAAGGGCTAGAGAGGGGCTGCAGAGAGACAGAGAAAGGGCTAGAGAGGGGTTGCAAAGACACAGAGAAAGGGCTAGAGAGGGGCTGCAGAGAGACAGAGAAAGGGCTAGAGAGGGGCTGCAGGGAGACAGAGAAAGGGCTAGAGAGGGGCTGCAGAGAGACAGAGAAAGGGCTTTGCAGCCCCCTCTCCAGCCTTTTTTCTTTCTCTTTGCAGCCCCTCTACAGCCCTTTCTCTTTCTCTTTGCAGCCCCCTCTCCAGCCTTTTTTCTTTCTCTTTGCAGCCCCTCTACAGCCCTTTCTCTGTCTCCTTGCAGCCCCTCTACAGCCCTTTCTCTGTCTCTTTGCAGCCCCCTCTCCAGCCCTTTCTCTTTCTCTTTGCAGCCCCTCCAGTCCCATTTCTGTCTCTTTGCAGCCCCCTCTCCAGCCCTTTCTCTTTCTCTTTGCAGCCCCTCCAGTCCCATTTCTGTCTCTTTGCAGCCCCCTCTCCAGCCCTTTCTCTTTCTCTTTGCAGCCCCTCTACAGCCCTTTCTCTGTCTCTTTGCAGCCCCTCTACAGCCCTTTCTCTGTCTCCTTGCAGTCCATCTCCAGCCTTTTCTCTGTCTTTTTGCAGCCCCTCTCCAATCCCTTCTTTGTCTCTTTGCAGCGCCTCTAAGGCTCTTTCTCTGTCTCGTTGCAGCCCCTCTCCAACCCTTTTTTCTGTCTCCTTGTAGCCTGCCCCTATCACTCGTAGCCTTACCTTGTTCTCTGACCCCACGGTGCATGTGTGGGCTTCCGATGGCATCCCCAGCATCCCTCCATCCAATGTGCGTAACCAAATGCACACAGCCAGCGGGGGATGCCCCAGAAATCCATTCATTCAGATCCACAGGTGGCCCTAAATATAAGACTCCAGGGCTGCCTGGTTCCCTCTTCCTGGGGCATCCAGATTTGGATGCCCTGTGTGTGACCCCCCCCAATTTCCCTGTAAAACTTACCTGCACCCCAAGTGAATGGAGCATGCGCAGGCCGTGGCAGGCATGAGTCATGCTGTTAGAGGGTAGCGGGGAATGCGTCATCTAGCACGCTTGCCTCCACTTGGCTGCTTTTGGCCAGATTCAGCCCTTAGTCGATTCTTAGCCGAAATTGACAAGAGGAGCCAAACGCTGCAGGAGCGGGGAAATGTGAGTTTTTGTAGCCAATTTGGGGGATTTCACACAGCCGGGAATACCAAATCAGGGTGCCCTGGGGGCGAGGACAAAAACCTGGGATAGTCGAATTCCACTTTAATAGGTGTGGCAATTCATTCTTAGAGGTGAACCTGTGCATGTGCCATGGGATCGTGGATACAGTGGGCGATCCCACTGTAAAGCAAACCAAGATCCAGGTGCGTGAAAATCCTGTGTTTTGGTCCACTTTAAAATATCTCCAATACATTCTTAAAGTGTAATTCCAGTCATCTATTAACCCCCCACCCCCACCCTGACTCCCTTGGCTGGTGCTGAGGCAGGACAGGACAAACTCCGTGAGCCAGAGTCGTCCTCCAAGCGATCCGGGTCCTGGGCGTCCCCATCGTGCTCCCAGCAGGGCTGGGTGAGGTAAGGTAAGGTAACCCCTCCCCATCTTGCTTAGCACCAGGGAAGATTGGCAGGGTGGGGGGTTAATAGATGACTGGAGTTCCTCTTTAATTTTGCTCCAGTACAAGTACCAGTGACTGTAACACTTAAGATGTATTTTGAAGAGAAACAACCACCTTAATAGCTTAAAAGACTTGTGTTTATATGGCAAAAGTGGACCAAAACCCAGGATTTTGACTATCCTGTGTTTTGGTCCTTGCCCCCGGGGCACCCCGATCGGGGGTGCCCTGCTGTCTGAAACCCCCCAGGTCGCCGAAACCAACTCACCTCTTCCTGGTCCTACGGCGCATGTGCCACCGGTCGTCCAATCAGCGCGCTCTGCCGCAGGCAAGCGGCTCCGAGCGTGCTGACGGCTGCATCCTCTGCTACCCTCTAACAGGGAGTGTGCCTGCGCCAGCCATTCACAGATGCCTGGCCCGGGCATGCACCCTGCTAGAGGGCTAGAGGGGATGCGGCCCTGGCTCACGCATGCGCCATTGAACCGGAAAGAAGGTAAGTGTACAAGGGTACTGGGATGTTTCACACAGTGGGGTATCCCGGTTTTGGATGTCCCGGGGGAGGGAATCAATCGGCCTGGGAATCTTGTAGATTCCCGGGCTGATCGCCATGGGTTTTGGTCCACTTTATATCGGAACAATACCCAGAATTTTTACCACACTCTGCTTTGTTCCTTGCCTGGGCTTAGTTCCCTGCATCCCATGACAGGATGCGCGGCTATGTGAAACCCCACAGATCACCCTTAAAAACCTACCTATCCCTGGTCCCATGGTGCATGTGCGGGCTCTCACCTAGTCAGCGCTGTAAACCGTGCCAATTAAAGATCCGCATGCGGCTCTGTTTAGCTGCATCCACAGTTTCCACGCCCCTGCACCCAGCCCAGAGATGCCGCTGGGGGTTCCACATCTGATCTGGTGCTCTACAGGGGGAGGCCAGTGGGTTTTGTTCCACTTTAAAAGCACATTTTGAAGCAGATTTTTCACTCTCCTTAGTGACTACCTTTTCTAGTGTTCCCACGGCACATGCGTGGGCTCTACTCTAATTAGAACTGATTGCGTCACCCGGCTACTCAAGTAGACCTGGTGTGCACATTAGAAAGGGGGGGATGTGGGGATGACGCTGCAGCCGCCACATGCGCTGTGGGATCATTGGGTCCAATCATAATAATAGTCAAACTGGGTAGTGGGGTCACAAAGCCAAATGGGGATCCCCCGGAGACAGGGAAACGCAGGCCCAGGATTTAAGGGTTTTGGCCAGTGGAAAGGTGTTTTTTTGGGCGATCCCAGGTTTCTTCGAATCGGGATGCCCCACAAAGGGAAACTGAGCAGTATTCCCACCAGGCCCTTTCCACTTTTATGGCGATTGCTGCAGGGGAGCTCTTTAGCTTGCCCACGCTGTTCCAAGACACAATGGTGAGTGTTGTTTCTAGAAGCCTCCTTCTCCTCGGCGTACAATTCTCTGCGCGCTTTATGAAGTGCGCTCATCCCTCGCCACTTTACCTGCTTCTCCTCGAAGAGCCCTCTCCAGCCTGACACCTTGGATCTCGAGAGCGCGCTGCTTCTCCTCCGTCTCTTGCAGCTGACGCTGTATTGTCTGAGGACGAAACAAGTTATCTATAGGTTAGATTTTCCCTTGAACAGGAAGAAAGGAATACAATATGAGGAATCCTAATTATTAGGGTCTTTTATTTGGAGTCGGGAAAACAAGTGGCATCTCCATTATGTGTGTGCAAACAGCGATTCCAATCCACGACCTTCCCATATGTATTACTGAATAACAATGGCTGACCTAGAACACACATTTCTCCCAAAGGGGACGCAGTCACTTCCATCCTGTGACCTTCATCATGCTGCAGATGAGGTGTGCACGAGGGCCCGCATTGCTGCTGCGCTTCAGCGTTGTTGAGGGATGTGGAATCTGCCATTCAGTGTTTCCTAATATAAAATCAAAACAAGTCCTCCAACAGGGTCTCGTGTTGGGGTCCAGTGGTGCCCAGAACTACAGGGTAATTTCAGAAGTATGGCTGACATCGCCATCAATATTACAGGTATCACTAGCATCATTAGAGGAGCACAAGCAACAGTGTCACTAGAAGCAGGCTCGGACTGGCCCACAGGGTTACGAGGAAAAAAACCCTAGTCTCAGGATCCCATTTGAGAGCCTTCCTCACCAAACCTAACTAGGTGTAGCTTATTTGTGTTAATCCAAGTGCACACACACCGAAAATACAGTCTGGCATAATGTTTCTGGGCATGGCTCCTGAATGTAAGCTGGTAATACTTGTATCTAAATATGGGATAGAGTCAATTCTACTGGTGGGCCCCAGGCTTCCCAGTCCAATACTGACTAGAAGGATCACCTGAATCACTAGATGGATCACCCACTATTACTAGGGGGTCAACAGCATCACTAGACAGATCACCAGCATCACTAGCGTGATCACCTGGTATCTCTAGAGGGATCACCCAGTATCACTAGTGGGATCACCAGTATCACTAGTGGGATCACCAGTATCACTGGAGGCATCAGCAGCATCACTAGAGGTATCACCCAGTATCACTAGTGGGATCACCAGTATCACTAGTGGGATCACCAGTATCACTGGAGGCATCAGCAGCATCACTAGAGGTATCACCCAGTATCACTAGGGGGGTCATCCAGTACCACCAGAGGGATCAGCAGCATCACTAAAGGGATCACCCGGTATCACAAATAGGTTTATCAGAATCACCATAGGGGTCACCACAGCTTCACTTAAAGGAACATTAGCATAGCTAGAGATACCAACAAACTCATTGCTTCAGCTGAGGGGTAACAAACATCACTAGAGGGATCACCCTCATTACTATAGGGATCCCCAGAATCACTAACAGGGTCACCATGGCCACTAATAGATCACCAGTATCACTAGAGAGTGTCACCAACTTTACTAGACAGGTCACCAGCATAAACTGAAGGATCACCAGCAACAATAGAGAGATCACTGACATTATTAAAGGGATCACCCAGAATCACTAGAGGAATCAACCGTATCACTAGAGGTTTCACCAGCATCACTAGGACCAGGATCACAATAATCACTACTGGAATCACCAGTATCACTAGAGGAATCACCCGCATCACTTGAGGGGTCACCAGTATCACTAAAGGGGTCACCAGTATCACTAGAGGAATAACTACCATCACTAGAGGTGTCAGCAGCATCTCTAGGACCAGAATCATAATAATCCTTACTGGAAATACCAGCATCACTACATTAAAGTGGTCACCAGCATCACTAGAGGGTTCACCAGCATCACTAGAGGGTTCACCAGCATCACTAGAGGGTTCACCAGCATCACTAGAGGGTTCACCAGCATCACTAGAGGGGTCACCAGCATCACTAGAGGGGTCACCAGCATCACTAGAGGGGTCACCAGCACCACTAGAGGGGTCACCAGCATCACTAGAGGGGTCACCAGCATCACTAGAGGGGTCACCAGCACCACTAGAGGGGTCACCAGTACCACTAGAGGGGTCACCAGCATCACTAGAGGGGTCACCAGCATCACTAGAGGGGTCACCAGCATCACTAGAGGGGTCACCAGCATCACTAGAGGGGTCACCAGCATCACTAGAGGGGTCACCAGCATCACAACATCACTAGAGGGGTCACCAGCACCACTAGAGGGGTCACCAGCACCACTAGAGGGGTCACCAGCATCACTAGAGGGGTCACCAGCATCACTAGAGGGGTCACCAGCATCACTAGAGGGGTCACCAGCATCACTAGAGGGGTCACCAGCATCACAACATCACTAGAGGGGTCACCAGCACCACTAGAGGGGTCACCAGCACCACTAGAGGGGTCACCAGCATCACTAGAGGGGTCACCAGCATCACTAGAGGGGTCACCAGCATCACTAGAGGGGTCACCAGCATCACTAGAGGGGTCACCAGCATCACTAGAGGGGTCACCAGCATCACAACATCACAAGAGGGGTCACCAGCATCATTAGAGGGGTCACCAGCATCACTAGAGGGGTCACCAGCATCACTAGAGGGGTCACCAGCATCACTAGAGGGGTCACCAGCATCACTAGAGGGGTCACCAGCACCACTAGAGGGGTCACCAGCACCACTAGAGGGGTCCCCAGCATCACTAGAGGGGTCACCAGCATCACTAGAGGGGTCACCAGCATCACTAGAGGGGTCACCAGCACCACTAGAGGGGTCCCCAGCATCACTAGAGGGGTCACCAGCATCACTAGAGGGGTCACCAGCATCACTAGAGGGGTCACCAGCACCACTAGAGGGGTCACCAGTATCACTAGAGGGGTCACCAGCATCATTAGAGGGGTCACCAGCATCACTAGAGGGGTCACCAGCATCATTAGAGGGGTCACCAGCATCACTAGAGGGGTCACCAGTATCACTAGAGGGGTCACCAGCATCACTAGAGGGGTCACCGGCATCACTAGAGGGGTCACCAGCATCACTAGAGTGATCACCAGCATCACTAGAGGGGTCACCAGCATCACTAGAGTGATCACCAGCATCACTAGAGTGATCACCAGCATCACTAGAGTGATCACCAGCATCACTAGAGGGGTCACCAGCATCACTAGAGGGGTCACCGGCATCACTAGAGGGGTCACCGGCATCACTAGAGGGGTCACCAGCATCACTAGAGGGGTCACCAGCATCACTAGAGGGGTCACCAGCATCACTAGAGGGGTCACCAGCACCACTAGAGGGGTCCCCAGCATCACTAGAGGGGTCACCAGCATCATTAGAGGGGTCACCAGCATCACTAGAGGGGTCACCAGTATCACTAGAGGGGTCACCAGCATCATTAGAGGGGTCACCAGCATCACTAGTGTGATCACCAGCATCACTAGAGGGGTCACCAGTATCACTAGAGGGGTCACCGGCATCACTAGAGTGATCACCAGCATCACTAGTGTGATCACCAGCATCACTAGAGGGGTCACCAGTATCACTAGAGGGGTCACCAGCATCACTAGAGGGGCCACCAGCATCACTAGAGGGATCACTGGTGCTCACACAGACGTACGGAATAATATGAAGCACTTGCCATATTTCAGGGAATTTATCCCTTACTTACAAGCAGCAAGTCTTGTGTACTCCTCATTTGCCTTGTTTGTATTGTTTAGATGCAGTTATGTTGCCCACCTGAGCTTTATGGAGTCTCTTGAGCTCCTCTTGTTTGGCCCTCAGCCTGGCCTCTCGCTCTGCCCTCCTTCGCTGTTTGGACGCCCAGCTATCCTGCAGGAACATGAGGGAAGGTAAAGGGCTGTTAAATGATGCCAAAAGTGCAGAAACGCTCCCAAGAAACTACAGAAAGAATAGTTAAAAGTTTGGTTGATAAGTAAATCAGAGCCAGCAAGCTAAAAGGACCAGAGGAGCTTACATTCTAATATCCCCTCACACTCATACACTATTAATATTGTGCATTTATATAGACACAGAAGAGCTTACACTCCAATATTCCCGCCACACTCACATACTATTATAGGTTTACTATTCATTCCTATCCTATCATGTCTACAGAGTAAAGTAAGCCATTACACTGCCCCAGACACAGGGGAGACATTAAACCTGTGCCTGCCAGGCCCCTGTGCACACCATGAGCTCCATTCTTTAACCACTTGGCAGAGGGAAAAGCTCAGGCCACAACTCATTCATAGCAGGTCATGGCCCAGCACAGGAGCATGTGTGGAGCATTAAAGTGGACCTATCTTCATGATTAGAGATAGAAGCCTCACAAATGTTCCTGGTGGCATGGCCGGCCTTTGGGGTGTGGCAGATGTGTGGCAGCACGGGGTGCCATCTCAACCTCCCTCTTGGGGGGCGCCAGGAGCTCTCAACTGGAACAGCAGGCCTCTCTTTTTTTCAAAATACCTGTCTCCTTTCTTTTTTTGCACATGTCTGACTCTATTTTCAGATTCTTCACATCTTCCCTCCATCTCTTCCAGTGTCTTTGTTTTTCTTTCTCTTTCTTTTTTTCTTGCTCTCACTTTCTTTCTATCTCACTTTCTAAGGGGTTGATTCAGAACCTTTTTATAGGTGACAAAACTGCCATTTACTTTCATTGTCTACCGGTTGTAAATGTTCACCTGGCTCTGAATCAGCCCCAAGGTAGATAACGAAAGTAAATGGTGGTTTTCTCTCCTAAAAAAAAGGAGCGAGAATTCTCACCTGGCTCTGAATCGACCCCACTGTCTCTCATTTATTTCACTTTCGCACTTTTTTATTTATTTTTCTCTTTCTTTCATTGTTTATTTATATTTTCTTTCTTTCTTTCATACTCGCTTTCTTCTATCCTCTCTTTTTCTTTCATTGTCTCTCTTTATTTCACCGTCTCTCTTTATTTCTATTTATTTCGTTACTCGTCCACATTGTTAAGCAAAAGAAGACATTAAAATCAATTTTAATAACACTTTTGTGACATCTGGGTCCTGTGATTCCATTAATTCCTCAATGCAAGTTCTGCATGAATAAATGTGTTTAATGATTTTAATTAATATTAAACACTACAATCCAGTTCTGCTCATTGTGCTTTATGGGATATTGAGCTACAGCGCCACTATCAACTAGCACTGCTCCAACAAGAGTGCCCGGCGTTGCATTATTCTCGGCGCTGCCATTTTTTTCTTTCTTAAAGTTATACTAAAGGTGAGCGCCTGATTGTTGTCCCATTGTCTAGAGCTATACGTTGTACTGTCCTAAACGTCAATCTGTTTTCAAAAAGACCCTGTAGTTCCTAAGTTATCTTTCAACGTATGGGATGTGGGATGTGATGTCAAACAGTGGGATGTGATGTAAGCACACTGTGTCCTTAGCATATACATAATGAGTGGTCTCTAGGCAGAGATTGCAGCCTGTCAGCTTAGTGTGACAAGATCATGACAGTAAAAGACATGTTGCAGACAGAGATATTTACTCCAGCCTGTTAGCAACTAGTTTGATGGATGAAAGGGGGGGGGGGGGGGTTGCTTGGTGTCTGACCTGTGGCAAGGCTGAATACCGGGTGGCAGGTGGGGGCAGGCTGTTGATTGCTGGCAGCCTGATCAAAAACCTGATCAAAAATATTGAAGGCATAAGCTGATAGTTGTGCACCCTATTATTATACCCTATTAATATACAGGGTATATATATATATATATATATATATATATATATATATATATATATATATATATATTTTTCTCTCTACAAGGTGCGCCTGCCTATGAGAAGCACCTAGGGGTTAGAGAAGGAGAATAGTAATAAAAATATTCTGAACCAAATAGTGTGCTAAAGTACCCCCTCTTAATTGCCCCATAAAAGGCAGCATGCAGAATTCCCCCGCCCCCCCCCCCCCCAGTCACCCCATTACAGACAGTGTGCAGAACTCCCCCCCTCCAAATCACCCCATAACAGACTGTGCAGAATCCCTACCAATTACCCCATTACAGACAGTGAGAGGGAAACATCTTCCAAGTCTCTTGATTTGTCCATTTAAGCTTCATAATAGGAAAAGAATTAGGTGTGCATATAGTCCCAATAAGTGTAGCCAAAACAGATTGTTCCCGTAGAAGAGTATTATTACTATTGTTTATTTATATAGCGACATCATCTTTCGTAGCACTGTAAGAGTAAATAAATATACACATGTAACAAATAGTCTGTACATATAATAAACAAGGAGACTTCCTGAAAGGTGTCTCTAAAGTGCTAACATTATACACAACAAACATACTTTGAGGATCATGTGACCCCTTGGCACATTTACTTCTTACTAGATTAATATTTTTTTCTTTTACACTTTATTTGTGATTCTCAGAGTATGTTTTGTATAATGTTAGAACTTCAGAGATACATTTCAGGCCCCTTGTTTATTATCTGTGCAGCCTATTTGTTACATGTGTATATTAAAATGCTGTGTTCACACTGACTGTGGATACATTCTACAACATAGATACAATTTGCTGGAGATAAATGTGCTTGAGTACAATCCCAATTGGATTTATCCTTGCATTTTGTGTATGTTCAAGCTGATGATAGTAAATTTATTATTAAAATACATTTTTTTTGCATTCATCGGCAGCAATCCTTTTTTAATTACACTTTGGAAAATAATGAAGTGGGTATATAGCCCCCTTATGAGGTAATGTGTTAATTCGTACCATAAGACACCCCAAAAGGTGCACCCCATAGAGCGGAAAATACGGTATATATATATATATATATATATATATATATATATATATATATATATATATATATATATTGTGCCTTGTGTTATATTACGAATGTCCATGGTCTGTTTCCGTACAATTAAGTACAGTATAAAAAATAATTGGACCTATCACCACATATGCCAGCCCTGGAGTCTAGTGGGCATTGTGATTTGTGATAACTCGCTGTGTGGAACCCCACCGATTGCCCCCAAACACTCACCTTTCATTTATGGGGGAGCACACGTCATGTTCACAGGCCAAATCCTTAACATATCTTGGCTGCCCCCCTTTCTCTGTGCGTAAACAGAGCTGTATGCCGATCAATAATATGCACGCCATACAGCACTGATTGGACAAAAGCCGGTGTATGCACGGTGAGGCCAGCGAAAGGTGAGTTTTGAGGGCGATCTGGGGGGTTTCCACAAAGTGGAGCATCAGGATATCAGTATAATAAAATCAGGATAATAAATATCCTGGTAATAGGTTACTTTTAAAGTAAAAGTAAAAATGCTTTTTATTTTCCTTGGGTTTTGGTCCGGATTATAGGGCCATACCCATTTGGGATGCCTCTATGTGTGAAATCTATTTTTTTCGGGCTCAACATAAATCAGCATTTCTAATTAAAACAGTCCATTCTAAATAGCTCTTGTCGTTCATGGGAGCAGCCATGATGGGATTACTGCAGCTGCTACCCCACTGACTGCTATTGAGAGGAGGGGGGGTGCTTTGTCTGATACATCCCAAAAGACGGTAATGGGGCGGAGGCCCTCGGTAATTCCATCATGGCTGTTTCCATGAACCACAAGAGTTATTTAGACTGGACTGTCCGTTTAATGCATAGCAATGTATGACTTGCTGGGAACCCCAGCTGTGTGTACCTGTCTGTAACCCAACCTAGCAATCTTAGACTTGGTTACATGGGTTTGGTCCGCTTTAGGATTGTAAAATAAAGCTCAATAAATTACCTTAAGTGAGGAGGAGGAGGAATCTTCATCGGAGGAGCTTGAATAATTGTCGGACCTCGTCATCCTCATCTCTCTCATATCTGTAAAATGAAAATGAAGAGAGTCAGTGTGGGGAGGGGGGCACTTTGGGTTTCGGGACACCTGCTGCTAAGTGCAGTCTGCTGTCTGGCTCTCGTCCTGGCCCTCAGGCTCCACTCGTGACATCCTCTGTTCAGTGCCCGAGACAGATGATGCACCATTATATCTGTAAACAGCAATTAGCACGGGGACAGTGTATGAAGGCACTTAAAGGCACCACCCCTAATTAAAAATGGATGTTTCAAGTTTGCCATGTTAGTAAAATAAATGGTGGCATGAGGCTTGCCAGCTATTAAACAAATTAGTCCTTCTTGTCTCTCGGTGTCTGGAACGCGGCATGCGACACAGCATCTGCTCAGCGTCCCCAGCCTGCGGCGTCCCAGAGTCTGATGGCGTCTAAAAAACACAAAGCATCTCCCCTAATACTTTGATGGAAAGACAATGAATATGCTGCAGTCATAACTAGCTATGGGCTTCGGATCCGGGCGCAAACTAAATTTGGTCCTCCCCAAATCACCCGGCAGGACCCATGTTGACCATCACTATCCTGTAACTGGTATAGGGGTCCCTCATTGGCAAGTGGGCTAAGTTCCTTTGATGCCAGGAAGCCACTATTGCTGGTGGGGACAGGTCCCCCCCTCCCTCTACCTTGGCCAAGGGTAATGGATGCCAAGATAGACGGATGGATTATCCAGTCGGATTACTTCCAAACCAGATAGACCACCGTTCGGGCACACTCACCTGAACCACAATCCCCTGGCGAAATGTGACCCTGTAATTGGCCGGCAGAAGTTATATGGTCTATGTATCAGCCAGTTAATCACAGAGCGACTGGGGGTTGTGCATGGGGTTAGGTGGAATCCAGATTGGAGTCCCCCCCGTCACCCCACGAAAAATCCTCCAGTGACCCTGAGATTTGCTGGCTGTCCCAGTGCGGTCCAGCTTCTATTTGCTGGAAAATCGATGTTGGGACAGCTCCAAAACCCTGGTGCTGAAATTAACCGCCCACCCACCCCGGGTCACTGCAAAACTCACCATCTGTGATGTAAACAACTGCGGACGCATCCCCAGCATCCTTTTAGACAGGCTGGAAGCTGGTGCGTGCCCGAATCTAAAGGTAACTGGGGATGTGGACGCTCTTGCTCCCAATTGCAGTGCTCTGCATCTATACAGATTGCCCACATTAAAAATCATCCTACCTGCATCTACTGCATGTTATGAGCCTTTAAATATCCAAGATGGCGGCTCATGGAACATCAGGCAGCCTGCAAACAGGAAGTACCTTCTGACTGTGCTGCTCTGCATTCTGGAATTGCTGACCTTTTCCTGACCCCAGCTCTGCTCTGTCTGAGCAAAGCACAGCTATAACCCACCCTCCTTTACTTTATCCCGCTCTCCTCTTCTCAGTAAGTGTGATGCTTCTGAGTCAAGATGGCGGCGCCCGTATCTTAAAGTCCTGAACAGAGTTGCAGCCCGTGGGGGAAAGAATAATAAGTAAGTGACTAAAAACTTAAGATATATTAACTTTAGATGCCAGAGAATCATTTTTTAAGGGTTTGGGCTTTTCAATAAATCATGGTGAAGGTCCGGTTTAATATTAGCCAGTGATACCTGCATCTAAGTGTGGGGTGGGCCCCTAGAGTCATTTCTACTGGTGGGCCCCAGACCGACACTGCCGTAAGGGAGATCTAGTGTTTCGCCTTCCTTGTTCACTGCAGAATGGCATTGGCCTGCTTGACAAAGGCTGGGACATGTAGTTCCACTTCAGATCTCTACAGCCAGCATCACATTGCCCCCTCGTCTTTAATTTCAATTTGGAATCACTTAACAAGCTCCGTTACCATAGCAGCACTTACACAACGTCTCATCTCGTCGCTCGTGTCTCACCGTCCTTTTACCTGCACGCGGCAATAACAGGCGCTAAACGTGGGGTTGGCAGGGTAAGGCCACCTCATTGTTTCTGAAGCACTTAGCTTACTAATGGCGAGCCGTCCCCTGGATGCGGAAAGGAGGGAGTGCGGGGAAAGAAGAAGAAAATCTCCCAGAGATACAAGGTCTGTATAAGATACGATTTATCAGATTTGGCTGTGTTATTTTTTTGTCTACAGAACAAATCTTAGGCAAGGTCACCAGTGCTGGAGTCATGGTAGCGGCAGAGCTGTAAGCTTTTGGGCCCCCACCAAAGCAAAAATGAAAGGACGCTCTCTTCTTCCTCCTCTGGAGACAGGGCTGAGGATATTTCTATTACACACACTCCTCTGCCTCTAACTAGCAGAGAATGTAACAAAACTTTTTTCAGCTAGACTAGAATACAATGTAACGGCTACTCCACTGTTAACTGTTGAAGGTTTGTTACATTCTCTGCTGGTTAGAGGCAGAGGAGAGTGTGTCATGAAAATATCCCCAGCCCCATTGCTAGAAAAGGAGGAAGATGACCTTTATCCTTTAAAGAGGAACAAAACCCAAGAATTTGGGATGCCTCACTGTGTGTATCCCCCAGGATCGCCAAAATATTAATCTCTTCCTGGATCCCATGTGGGCTGCTCAGCCAATCAGCAGCGCTGGCTCAATTCAGATCTTCTTTGCCGCTCTGAGCTCAAAGCAGCTTGGATATCTAAATGGAGCGAGTGCCGCTGTCTCATCCCCACCTCTAGCTGTGGTAGTGCCAATCCCAAATGCCTGGCAGGGGTATGAGACCCACTTAGAGTTATGCTGGGGATGTGGATGCAGTAATAAGATGTGGGAGACCACTGCCTCAAAAGTCTTCTAGACTAAATCAACCCCACATGTCACACAGCACTGACACAAATGTACCCACCCCCCCAGTAATGCCAGGGCATGGGGAAAAGTAGCTTACACTTTGCCTGAGCAGAGTGCTGACCCTCACTGCCCCCTCACCCCCAGCCCTGCACACTAGGGCTGTTAGGGTGGGGAAGGGCAAAAAAGGGTCTGAATGTTAATTACTCACCTGGTTAAGGGATCCATCTCTGCAATCCCCTGCTGGCGGTTTTACTCTAGTGTATGGCTGGTATGCTGCCCCCTGCTGATGTCACTGTGCATAGTTCCATGCTCCTTGTGCTGGGACTGGGCACATAGATCACAGAGTTGGATCTCATCACTGGATGAGTATTAACAGGCTGACTTAGAGGAATGTGCTGCAGGGAAGAAAAGGTAAGTATGCTCTTTTTTCAATGTTTTGTCTAGAGAATTTCATAGAGCCTATAGATTTTTTACTTAATTATGTACGAAGGATTCTACTATTGTCTAAATATACAGATCTGGATGTATCAGTAATTCCCCGTCCAGGGGAAGTAGCTCTTTGGCTCTTCCTTGGGCTCTGATGGCCTTTTCCCCCAGCAGTGGGCATGCTAAAGTGTGAATGGCACCTGCCAAACCTGGCCAGCAGTGGGCGCCCTATTAGAAAGAGAGGAAGGACGCGTAATATGGTAAAGGTTCCAAATACACTGGGCAAACAACTGAAAAAGAGCATACTTACCTTTTCTTCCCTGCAGCACAATCCTCAGGTCAACCAGTTGAATACTGTACTCATCCTGTGATGATATCCAGCCCTGTGATTTATGCACCCGACCCACTGCCCAAAGCAGAAGGAACGTGGCTCTATGTGCAGTGACATCAGCAGGGGGCAGCATTCCCACCATACACTAGAGTAAAACCACCAGCAGTTAATTGCAGAGATCATTGAGTATTGGCTCGGTCACCAACATCTTTTATGGAACAAAGATCTCTGGTGACTGGGGACCGGGCTACGCCTACTTATACACATGAGCAGCATAGAATGCTGTGGATATTTGTTCATCAAAAGCCTGTAAATAAGCAACACCTCTAAACCACACCACCACCACGCCCAACACCCACAACATTATCATTTTTGGAATATTGGAGTCACCAAGTTATCAATATTTTACTGATGCAAACCTATACGGTTCTTGCTCACTTACCCGTTTCTGAAGGAGGCAGGTTTGGAGCAGCCACAGAACGAGCACGGGGTCTCTCCTCTGGCTCTTTCTCACTTGCCTTCCTCCTGAAGCTCCAGGGAATGTGCCACGAGTCACCAGAAGATGCAGGATTTTCGGAAGACCTGGTTATCAGTCTCAAAGAAGAGAAAAAAGAACCTTTCCTGCTCCGGAAAGAGGAGTCCGAACTAACACTAGATTGATTATTCTCTTTAATAGTGACTTTTTCCAGCAATTTTGGCATGTCTTCCACCTTAGAGACGTTTGATCTTTGGGAAGAGTTCCAAGATGAGCCATTGTTAGGTGGACGGAAGTCACCATGAATGGTGGAATGCTGGTTAGAGTTCAGTTTTGTGTCTGCCTGAGTATCAGAATGACTTCGAGTCCTTTTGAGGAACGTGCTGGAGAAATCAAAATAGCGTGTCGGCGACACAGGTTTTGGTGTAGCCGCTGGAACCAGCTTTGGACTCTCAAGAGCGGAGCTCGTTGATCGCATAAAGGATCTTCTTATGGCATTGGACAAGATGGTGAAGGCTGATTTAGGCTTGTTCTCTGGCTCTCCCCCTGTATCTTGGGTGACCACTTGAGCTGGAATATATATGTCTTTGATCAGTGGCGGCCTTGTGCTTGCCGAGTCCCAGTCAAGAAGGTTGGACTTCTCCTCATTGGAAAGCACTAACTTTTTCATTGTCGGGTTTGCTGACTTGCCCGGCTCATGTTGCATTGGGTATTGTGTGATCCTTTCATGGTGTCTTTTTTCTTTTTCACCGTCATTGTGGTTAGTTACATAATCAGACAGCGGATCCCCGTTTCTGCCCGAATCTCGGTATCCACCATAGTCGGCTCTGTTGTATGAATACTGATAACTGGAACTTGGATTCAGATATCCAGATGAACCAAAGTCATTGGGATTTGGGGGTGCACTGCCGGCCAATTGGGGTCTATAATGAGGAACATACGATGGGACCTCCAAGTGATCAGTCTCCAGCACCTTGTAAGCATTGCTGAAATGTTCTGAGTTGCTTTGGTTGAAGACCTGCAAAACATAGACAATTAATTATGGACCAAGATAGGCTGAGCCAGGACTGGATGAGGTGAGTGCTTATACCCAGTTTCTCCAAAAACAAGACAGGGCCTTATATTAATAATATTATTATATATTATTATATAATTATATTTATAATATTTTATTAACAGGGGATGTTATATTTTTCCATAAACAACGATCTACATTATGTGCTTGTCTTGGATTATGTGCTGTCAGCTGCTCTCTTCTACTTTCCAATGCAATGCAAGTGTAGCGGTTTGCTCTGTCTGATGACCAGAAGCAGCCACGATGCTTTAATATACGCTCGGGAATGGATACCTTCTGCCCACTTACCTCCACCCTTATTGGCCAGTGGGGTGTGGAAGAGCTCGGTACTCAACTGACCTGACCCAAAGGTAATAGGGGACTGGTGTATGGTCTGGACTGAGGGCCAGATGCAAATCTTTGATTTGAGTGCGATTCTTTTAGGAGTGTCTGCTTTTTTAGGAGAAGGGTCTATTTGTCCTGCTGCATTCCATTGCCATTTGATTTTACATTTTTACATGTAAACAATTTGGGTGGGGATGGAAACAGATCATGAGTTTCTGGGTGACCTGGGTGGTTTCACACAGCGGAGCATCCCGATTCTGGATGGCTCAGGGGGAGGGAATTTTATAGATTTTTAGGGCGATGGGGTGTGGGTTTTGGTCCACTTTAAGGCATCCCACCCCCCGTGTGTGCAGCACCTGCACAACTGGCCTTGTGGCTGCCGGTGGCCAGTGGGGTTTATTGAGCAGTTATGCACCGTGTTGTCAAACCCAACTGACATGACACACCACAGTGCTGTAGGAGTGTGGAGGGGGTGAGTCATAAGTCCCATTTTAAAGCATATGCACAGGCATGTATATAGTGGGACACCCTAAATAAGGTTGTCTTAGGGTGAGGGTGGGGATTCAGCAGCCTCAAGGATTGTTTTAATTTAGCCTAATGGGGGTACTTGGTATAGAGCCCAAGGTGCCCCATGTACCCCATCTATTCCAAACCCCTACATAACTTACCTACCAATGTTTAGTGATGGGCTTCGGATCTGGTCCAAAGCTAGGTCAGACCTGGATCTTGCCAATTTAGTCCAGTTTGCCCTATCTTGGAAATCAGCAAGATTCGGGTCAAATCATCTGGCATGCCACCTGCCAGTGCCTGCAGGTGGTATGTCGGCCACCACAATGCGTGAACGGATATAGGCCAAGGCAGGATGATGGGGGATCTGTGCCCTCTCCACTCTACAATGCCAGTGGGGCGGATGCAATAGCAGTGCCCCTCCATCAGCAGATCACTGGGCCAATAGGGAGCCCCTGACCCAGTGGATGCCGCCCAGTGAGGGACAGGTGAAGGAAAAGGCCGAGAGGTGAGTATCTATGCACTATGCAGAGTTTTCTTGCTACTGCAAAATATATTCATCACCTCATCATCCGGGGAACTGGGAACGCTGAACGAGCTCTCTCTGACTGCCTGAGATGCTCTTCGAACAATCAGAAGCGGGAGAGCTGCAAAAAGAAAAAGAAAAACACATTAAGACACATAACAGAACTAAAAGACTCCAGGGCCAGCCGACTAGGTGCCTCTGATTCAGCATGCCCCACTGCGTGAACCCCCCTGAATCACCCGCAAGCCTCGGTCCCTCGTCACATTCTTGGGTCGCCGCCACATCACTGGCATCCTTCCACGCACTTCTACGCGTAGCCATTCAGATGGGCCGGGCATGGGAGAGCATGCTCCACAGGGGAGCCGGGGATGCTGACACCGCCGCACCCTATGCCAATGCGCTGTCCAAATGAATGGCTTTATGTGGTGCATTAGTATAGTCAAAACCCTGGTGATTGGTCCACTTTAAAGAGAGTCTTTTGGGCAGGTTTCTGGTGTTCTGCCTTATTGTTTTCCTCCGTTGTGTAAAATAATCATTAATATTAGGATTGTGCCCCTATACCTGTGATTTACTTATCACCATGCTGTTTCTTTGTTTCGTATATTCCTGTGACTCCGTTTTGCTACAGTGGGAGTGGTTTTCATGGCCTTGAGTAAAAACAATGGACTACAAGTCCCATAATTCCTTCAGTGTAACAGGTGATGTAATCAGTCTAAGCAGCCTAATGACCTATCCAGGTGAGAACTCTTCATGTAACCATTTTTGCTACTGGAACACAAGCTTGTGATCCTTCCAAACAGAAGAAATTCAATTTCAGCAGAATGGGTTAACCCTTTAACTGCCAGCCTATCTGGAGATTTTGTCACACTTTGTTGCCAGACCATTTTGCACTATTTTGCGCTCCACATGTTCAACTGTGATTTTTGAAGGGATTTCCAGGGATTTCCTAGGGAAATTATATATTGTTTTTTTCAGCAGAGTCTGGGCTTTAACATGAAATGTCTTGTTTGTCATTTTTTAGGTGTATTCTCAATATTTTTGGGCGAAATGTGCGCAAAAAAATAAAAAAAATACTATTTTTTACAATTTGTAGTTTTTTTTGTAATAAAAATTGTAAGTTTGTCAATAAAATCTTATTGTGTGTGAAATCCCAATCTCTCCCGATTACAACTGTACCACATATGTATTGGTAGACACCCTTTCCTGCCCAGGAGACTCCCCCAAACTGAAACAGTGCTTTAGGGGATTTTCAGATAAAATACAACTATGCAATGCAATATGCGCACCTTGCAGATTTTCAATAAAAACAACCCTTTACATTTAAAACACCCCAAACAAACTATAGATTCTCTGGAAGTACACACCTCAAGCTTTCTAGGCGTACCAGGCTTGTTGACATGGGTGCAGTTTTCTGGATGAAATCCCTCAATGAATTCTTTGGTTGCACAAGGTTTCCCTAGGTAAAGAATAGAAAAGAAGAATCAAAGCCACATTTTCCTAAACAAACTATAAGCAAACAAGAAAAAACAAGTGAAATCTGAAAAAGCAACATGCCCCGAACAGAACAATACCCAACATGCATAGGTAGTGTCAAGGGAAGAGTTGCTAAACACCCCAAAGTAAAGCATGAGCATAACAGTAATTTTACTCGACAATGTCAGCTTTGCAGACAAAGTGCGCACCTTGCAATTTTTGTACCAAAACAACCCTTTACATTTGGAATACCCAACAAATCATATATTCCCTAAAAGTACACATGTTAAGCCTTCTAGTCATACCTGGCATTTTTTCAGTGGGCTCATCTTTCTGGAAGTAATCCCTTGAAGAATTCTTAGGTTGCACAGGGTTTCCCTAAAAAATGTATAAAAAAGCAGAATAAAAAAACACCTTTTCCTTAAATATCAATATGCAAACAAGAAAAACAAGCTAAATCTGAAAGCGCAAGGTCCCCCGAGCAGAACAATACCCAACATGCATAGCTAATTTTAACCCTTTAAATTGCCTACTTTAAATTTTGTCACCCTCTGTTGACAGGTCATTTTCACCATTTTGTTCCATGTTTAACTGTGATTTTTGCAGGAATTTCCAGGAAAATTATATATATATATATATATATATATATATATATATATATATATATATATATATATTGCAGTAGAGCTTAGGCTTTAACATGAAATGTCTTGTTTGTAACTTTTCTACTGTTTTTTAAATATTTTTTTTTAAATAAAAAAAAATATATTATTTTTTTAAATTGTCTCATTTATTTTAAATAAACCATTTATTTTATTAAAGAAAACCATATTGCAGGTGAAAGCCCCATTTCTCTCGACGGTACCATATATGTATTGGTAGACACCCTTTCCTGTCCAGGAGACTCCCCAAACTGAAAAGAGCACTTTATAACATTTACAAATAAAATACAACTAATATCCACACTATAAAGGGTTAATTAAAAAATAAAAAGAAATTGGTGTGAGGTCCAGCATAGCCTATGGCCCCGAGCTCTTCTGCCCCCCCCCCGACCCCCCCGGGGATTGGGGAGGCAGGTAATTGGGGGGCTAATGGTTAATGGTAAGTCACCCGCTAGGCGCAGGTGACTTGCCAGACCCAGGGCATTGCGAACTGGTATAGGGGTCTCATAAATCCCTTACCAGTTCACAAAGGGTTAAATGTAAAAAAAACACACAGACACAGAGAAAAAATATTTTATTATAATTTTTTTAATACTTACCTCCCATCCATCCCCGAGCACTGTGTCCGAGCACTGTGTCCCACGCTGATCAATTTGGGTTCTGGTCTCCTGCTGATGCTGGAAGCTTTTTATACCTACTGGGTAACAGGTAACATAGGGTTAATTTTAAAAAAATGACATAGGGTCCCCCCCATTAATTTGGAATTTTAAGAGTTAAAAACCCCAAAATGGCGTGGGGTCCCCCCTACCCATCTTAACCAGCCCGTGACCAGCTATGGGGGCTTTTAGAACAGGACACAGGGGCCAGCTTTGGTGGCCCCTGGCCCTGCAGGCTACAAGCCAGCATAGCCTATGGCCACAGGCTCTTCTGCCCCCCCCCGGGCTTTGGGGAGGCAGGTAATGAGGGGGCTCGGGGTTAATGGCAAGTCACCCGCTAGCCGCAGATGACTTGCCAGACCCAGAGCCTTGTGAACTGGTATAGGGGTCACATAGATCCCTTACCAGTCCACAAAGGGTTAATGTAAAAAAAAAACACACAGAGAAAAAATATTTTATTATAATTTTTTTTAATACTTACCTCCCATCCATCCCATAACACTGTGTCCCACGCTGATCAATTTGGCTTCTGCTCACCTGCTGATGCTGGAAGCTTTTTATACCTGCTGGGTGACAGGTAACATAGGGTTAATTAAAAAAAAAATTACTTAGGGTCCCCCCTCCCAGGTTAAAAACCGGGTTAAAAACCCTTAAAATCCCCCAAAAAATGGCGTGAGGTCCCCCCTACCCAGCTTAACCCACCCGGGACCAGCTATGGGGGCTTGTAGAACAGGGCACAGGGGCCAGCTTTCGTGGCCCCTGGCCCTGCAGGATACAAGCCCACATAGCCTGTGTGGACCCGAGCTCCTCTGCCCCCCCCGGCCTTTGGGGAGGCAGGTAATTGGGGGGGCTGGGGGTTAATGGCAAGTCACCCGCTAGCCGCAGGTGACTTGCCAGCCCCCAGCAATGTGAACTGGTACAGGGGTCTCATGGACCCCTTACCAGTTCAGAAAGGGTTAACAGTAAAATAAAACACACAAACACATAGTAAAAATTATTTTATTAAAAAAAAAAAAATCTTTTTTTTTCTTTACTCACCTCCGATCGTCAGCTGTCCCTCGCTGATCTGATGACAGATGCCGGTGATCAGCAGCCAAAGGAGGAGGGGAGGCAGGAGATCAGAGGATCTCCTGTCCCTCCTTCTCAGGCCACCGATCACGGCATCTGACAGCTAAGAGGCCTGGAGCTGTCATGACGCCCGCCGAGTGACGTCATAAACCCCGCCCAAAAAGGGGTGGGGCTTCGCGGCAAGATGACGGCACCCATCGGAAGAAGAGGGAGAGACTGACAGGCTCTCTCCCGAAGATAGAGAGCCCTGGGGGGGGGGGGATTGGAGGCCCCCCGGGTGAAGAGGAGGGCGGGCGAGATCGAGCGCACATGGAGGTGGGTAAATGTCATTTTTTTTTTTATTTTACAGGAAAAGCCAGCGGCGGCTAAAACGAGGGGGGGAACCTACTCCGGGCTCTCCCCTTACTCCGGAGGAGCCCCGATGGGGATTCGGAGCCCCCCAGGGTGAAGAGGAGACCCGGGCCAGTTCGAATGAGGGGTCAGGTAAGTGTTTTTTTTTTTTATTTTGCCGGCGCTAGCAGGGGGCAAAGCCAGGCACGTAAATTTTACATGGCTGGCGTTTAACGGTTGGAGGGGGAGCCACGTAAAATTTATGTGGCTGGCAATAGAAGGGTTAAACCTGCCACCCACACCTTGGTGTGATGATTAGCAAGTTAGAGTGAGGAAATCTCTGATATGTACTCAAAATCACCATAGCTAAGGTGAACACATTGTTGCTATGGAAAACGGTTTTCTTTTTATAACACAGAGTTGCAAACAAATAGAAAATGAAAAAAAAATAACAGAAAAGCTCATCACACTGAGTACATCATTTTGACACACAATAATGGAAACTTTAAAAAATGCCACCGAAAGTGCCACCCTTTAACAATCCAAGAGAGGTGAGATATTCCTATGCTCATTATAATCCATGCAATGTCTTTCAGTGTATAATTTACAGTTGCAGAGAGGGACAGGGGCAGGTTTGATCCATGCATCTGTATCTCTATATCCCATGTTCCAAATTATTATGCGATGGATGGAAGTGTGATATACAGTAGATGTTATTTTATCATTTCCAATGAAACTCATGGATGGTATTGTGCCTCAGGGATCTTTGGGTCATTGACATCAATATTAAACACCTAATCATTTAGGCCCATTTTACACTTAGTAAGTTTGCCAGGTAAGGCCAATTAAAGAAATTAAATCCATATTAGCTTCACATTATTAAGCAGGCCACAGGTTTCCAACAATATGGGAATACAAAAGGATTTCTCTGCTGCCAAAAATAGTCTCCTAGTGCAATGCCTTGAACATGGTATGAAAACATGAGAAAACTTAAGTGTGGTTGTCGTCCTGTGAAGAGATTTGTGGCTGATTCAGAGCACAGATGGGTTGGTGCAGATAAAGGTATAATGAGATCTCTGTCAGACAAATTCATTGGATTAAGAGAGCAGCTGCTAAAATGCTATTACAAAGCAGCAAACAGGTATATGAAGCTGGATGCTGGAGCCTCTGGAGCCCTGAGAACCTCAAGGTGTAGGATCCGGAGACTGCAGTTGTGCAAAAACCTACTATTCAGCCATTACCAACCAGTGCTCAGAAGCAGAAATAGCTGCAGTGGGCCCAGATATGGAGACTCATTATCATACAGTATTGTGTTACTAATGAGTGCAGTGCAACCCTGGATGGTCCAGATGGATGGAGTAGTGGTTGGTTGGTGGATGGCAACCGTGTCCCAACAAGGCTGTGATGTCAGAAAAGAGGGGGTGGAGTAATGTGCCCAGAATCATGGGGAGAGAGCTGGTACAACCCTTTAGGATCCCTTCATGTGTGAAAGGGACCTCGGCAAAGTTTATAGAGTTTCTGACTGACCACTTTCTTTCATGGTACATAAAGAAGAACTGCTGCTTAAAGTGGACCAAAACCCAGATTGACTATCCTGGGATTTGGTCCTTGTCCCCGGGACACCCCGATCAGAGGTGCCCCAGTGTGTGAAATCCCCCAGGTCGCCCGAAAACTCACCTTAATTTCCGGTCCAACGGCACATGTGTGAGCAGCAGCCATATCCCTGCTATCCCTTTAACAGGGCGCGTGCCTGTGCCAGGCATTTGTGAATGGCCTGTTAAAGGATAGCAGGGGATGCGGCCGCCAGCATGCATTAGACAAGCTCCTGGAAGAAGGGGCTCGAGCAGATCCAAGCGCACTGATTGGACGAGAACCCGCACATGCGCCGTAGGACCGGGGAAGGGTAAATGAAATAAAAGCAACATTGGAGGGTTCACACAGCGGGGCACCTCTGATTGGGACGCCCTGGAGTCAAAATCCTGGGTTTTGGTCCACTTTAAAATGGAATTATGCTATATGTTCCTCTTTGTTGGCATTTTATGGCGAGACATATGCAAATATCGTGGAGGATTTCAAGGATAGGACATCCACTGCAATTTCAATGGTCATTGATTAGCCTTCTAATAATATTAATATTCATCTGGTGAGCCTAGATGTGTGAAGGCGAGGGGCACTGTGGTGGCAGTGACGCTGTAATACCAAATGTATGGCAAAAGCATCTGTGAATTACAGTAATATCAAGTGGACTCAACTTATATTCACACCCTTTGTAGGACTTTGAGATTTTCATTTGGTTCTCTTACTCTTTGAGGGCATTATTTTATATATCAACAGTATGTTAGTTAATTGTTGTTTTAAGACTTGTTATATGATAAAAGTAGAGAAACTCATGGTGAGGTCCTCCTCTGACCTCCACCATATTGAGAACCTTTGGAGTATCCTCAAGCAAAAGATACATGAAGGTGGGAGGCAGTTCACCTCAAATTCTAGCTCTGGGAGACTATTGTGACCCCCTGCAAAGAATTTCAAGCAGAAACAAGAGGTTCCCCTCCTGTTCATCCTGGCTCCTGGCCGGGGACTCCATGATGAGATGCTGGGAAGTGGCTTTTATATTAACAGGTGGGGCCTCTCTCAAATCTCCCTGTCACTTATCATGTTACAAAATGGGAGGGGCATTGAGGGGTGGCACAGGAAAATCCCCTCTCCACTTCTGTGTATCAGCAATGATATTGAGTTTCCATGGAGGACACATCTTCAAGTTTGAAAAGCCGGCTCTCACTTAAGTTCCTTGCTGGGTGGTGAGGATGAAACAAGGGGGAGCCTATGTTCCCCCTTCAACCAAATGATAGCACAGCCGTCAGTGTCTGGTGGCAGGCTCCACCACATCTCCACGCTGGAGGGGGCCCCGAAGAGTCCCGAAGAAGAAAGAGGAGACGGCGCGGGACAAAGAAGACCCACCTTACCCAAGGAAGATGGTGTCCGGCGGAGGGACAGAAGATGGAAGACAGGGATTGGTGAGTATAAGTTACATTAAGAATAATATAAATATTTTGGTGTGATGCATGATTTCTTTTTCACTTGGGGTGAACTGGTAAGGGGTGCAGAGGATCAGTCTAAAAGATTTCAGGGCTGGCCCCTAGCCTTCCCCCCAAGAGTCCCTAATAGGGAATTGCTGTGTGAAACCCCCCAGAACGGCAATATTCATACACCTTTCCTAGGCCCAAAGGCTCATGCGCGTGATGTCATCCAATTCAATCTGTTTGTGGTGCCTATGTCATTCGGCAAATGGTTTAGATTGTTTACCCCAGCCCCAGTCATTCTGGGGGGAGAGAGCATGCTGCTGGGGATGCAACTGCTCTGATTGGATGAGAGCCCGCACACGAGGTGGGTTTTTCAGGGCGTTCTGGGGGGTTTCACACAGCTGGGCATCCCAATTCAGGAATCTCTGGTTTTGTTTCGCTTTAAAACATGCGAATTTGACTTTCCCAAGCTCTGATCTGTTCCCTGGGGGTATCCTTAATTGGGATGCCCTGCTGTGTGAAACCCCCAAGAACGCCCAGTGCAACTCACCTTTTCCTTGTTCCAACTACGCTGCCAATGAGAGCTGTTTGCTTTGTTTACATCCTACAGCATCTCTTCAATGGGGAGATGCCACTGGTGGGTTTTGTTCTGCTCTAATGCCCATTATCTGATGTCTGGCTTACTAGGCCACCCTGCTCCTGGGCCCCATAGCAGTCAGGCCTCCCAGGTCTTCAGGACTGGAAAAGGAAACCTGAATGGAGGTGACGGAACAATCTAATAAAGGAGAGGCTGCGGAGCTTCTTTATCTGGGTGACAGAAATGTATTTCATACTGAATTTTTCAAATACTTTTTCAGGCCTGCGTTCAGCTGCCGTTTTAGTCAGAAGAACATAAGCTCCATCTAGAGGCCATGCTGGGTATCACACTGCGGAAAGACTTGGGAGGAATGTTTCCTCGGCTCACTATCGTGACGCCATTCTAGTGCGGGATCAATGCCGGGTCAAGGATGACACCAAACACTCTGCCTGTCAATTTATTCCTAGTGATAAATCGTCTTTGTTCTATCCACTAACATCACCAATGACAAACGCAGAGGGATGGAGATGTGCGACAAAACCAGAAACATCAACAAATATCGTCACCTGGTCCATTCCAAGCTGCTTTTATGGACAGTGTTCAGGCGGAGATCTGATAGCAGCCAATAGATTGATAGAGTCAAAGCGTAGCCAAGGTCGAGGGTTGGAGAAAGAAAATCTAAATGATTCCAGGGCCAGCCACTGGAATTTCCCTGGGGCATCCTGAATCAGGCTTGCCTGCTGTGTGTAACCCCTCAGTCCACCTTTAAAACATCACCTCTCCTTGGTCCAATGGTGCTTGTGCATCAAATGAGAGCCACCTGCTGTGACCTCTGCATCATGGGCAAGCTCCCGCCCCAGCCATTTTGATAGGCTGGGGCGGGAGCGCGTGCACGCCAGGAGATGCGGCAGTGTGCATAAAAGTAGCCACAGAAGGTGGCTTTCTTTGGATGAGAGCCAGCGCATGCACCGTTGGACTGAGTTTAGATTAGATTAGTTTTACTGGGCTAACTAGGGGGTTTCACACAGCGGGCTATCCTGATTCAGGGGCAAGGAACAAAACCCAGGAAAGTCAGATTCACAGGTTTTTTTCCGCTTTAAATTCCCAATCCAAAACCCACATTTTTAACTAGATTGCCTTGAATTGCTCCCCTATGAAGAGAACTTTTTGCCAATTTTCACTGCTCCTGCTTCACTCTAATCCCAGATAATCCCAGATAATGGCGCCTGTTTTAGCTGCAAAGCTCCTCCATTCATTTCCACTATTGTGTGTGGCCATTATGTTATTGCCGCACCTATGCAATGACAGATGGCAGGAGATCATACACCCAGGGACAACAAATAAATCAGTGCATCAGGACAATCTGAAAAGCGAAATGATCCGTTTCTAATACTACACCACAATAAGGAAATATCGGCAGGGGCTTTAACTAAATGTTTTTCACAAGTTCAATGGGTTTTGGTCCACTTTAAAGGACTCTGTGCATGCTCATTAGACCTGGGGCTATTAGTGCACCTGAAGAATGATGAATCCGCGTGGGCACACTTGTAAGTAGTACTGTGTGTTCTGCAAACGGAACCTCACACATGCGCATCATGAATGGGACTGATTCAGACCCATGACACTGACAAATTATACCAGAGTACTAACAAATTATACTAAATCGCTGACAAATAATACAGATTAGTCAATTAGTTGACAATTTATATCAGATTGGTGACAATTTAGAACACATCAATGACAAACTATATCAGGTTAGTGACAAATTATGCCAGATCACTGATACTTTAGAGTCGACCATTTTCCTGACATTTACAGATTACTGAAAATTTAGCATAGACTTTTATATCAATTACAAAGTACAGGATACGAATATGTCAACTGGACAAATTAAAACAGATTGCTGACAAATGACACTAGATCTTTACCAATTTACACCAGATAAATGGCAATTCGGACCAGATCCATGAAAATTTACACCAAATCGGTAACAAATTATACCAGATCATAACAAATTACAGTATACAGATTAGTCAACTGGATTATTTAGAAAGGATCACTGATAAATTATACCAGATCACTAACAAGTTATACCAGACCATTGACAAACTACACAGATCAGCCAATTGGATGACGATTTTCAGTATATCAGATAGTTGACAATATAGACAGGCTCACTGACAAATTATACCAGATCGCTAATAAATTTAGAACACTTCACTGACAAATTATACCAGATCGCTGACAATATAGACTCGCTCACTGGCAAATTATACCAGATCGCTGACAATATAGACTCGCTCACTGACAAATTATACCAGATCGCTGACAATATAGACTCGCTCACTGACAAATTATACCAGATCGCTAATAAATTTAGAACACTTCACTGACAAATTATACCAGATCGCTGACAAAATTACATCAGACCACTGACAATATAGACTCGCTCACTGACAAATTATACCAGATCACTAATAAATTTAGAACACTTCACTGACAAATTACATCAGATCACTGACACTTGAGGCCAATTTACTGATATATTATACAGATTGCTGACAATTTATACCAGTTATTAACTATTTATGCAGATAAGTCAACTGAATGATTTAGAACAAATCTCTGACAAATAATAACACATCGCTGAAAAATTATAACAGATCATTAACAATTTAGGCCAGGTCACTAACAAAATTTACTAGATGACTGACAAATTATACCAGATTGCTAATAAATTTAGAACACATCACTGACAAATTATACAGAGTAGACAATTGGATGATTTAGAACCAATCACTAACAAATTATACCAGATTGCTGACAAATTATAACAGATCATTAACAATTTACGCCAGGTCACTGACAAAATATACCAGATGACTGAAAAATTATAGCAGATTGCTGACAGATTATAACAGATCGCTAACAATTTAGGCCAGGTCACTGACAAAATATACCAGATGACTGAAAAATTATAGCAGATTGCTGACAGATTATAACAGATCGCTAACAATTTAGGCCAGGTCACTGACAAAATATACCAGATGACTGACAAATTATACCAGATCACTAATAAATTTAGAACACATCAATGACAAATTATACAGATTAGGCAATTGGATGATTTAGAACCGATCACTGACAAATTATACCAGATCGCTGACAAATTACATCAGATCACAGACACTTGAATCCAATTTACTGACATATTATACACATTGCTGACAATTTAGAACAGATTGCTGGCACATTATACCAATTACTAACTAATTATGCAGATTAGTCAACTGAATGATGTAGAATAGATCACTGACAAATAATACCAGATCGCTGACAAATTATAGCAGATCACTGACAAATTATAGCATATCACTGACAAATTATAGCAGATCACTGACAAATGATATTGGATGGATGACAATTCACACAAATCAATGTTGGCCAGATAGGTGACAATTTAGACCAGATAACTGACAAATTATACTGGATCACTGATTATTTATAATATATAGTATAGTGTAATAATATATGTTCATTCACGATTCAGACAAGATCGGGATAAATATTACCAGATCTCTGACATTTTAGACCAGACTGCTACCAATATGAACTGGATCATTGGCAAATGATACCAATTCCTTACAATTTATACCAGACTGCTAAAAACTGAAATCAAAAAAATTGAGACCCGATTGCTGACAATTTAGACCACATTGCTGCCAAATTACCATGACCATGATCTGACCATTTACACCAGACCAATGACAGTTAAGACCTGAACGCTGACAATTGAGACCGAATGTGATGCCCAGCGGGACACCAGCCTTCTGTAAGCAGGCAACCCCCAATCTCCTCCGCCGCTTCTGCCTATAGTCAAGCCCCCATTTGCCGGGACGCTAGGTACGCCTCACCGGACACGGTTGCCCCCAGGTCTTAATAGGCGCAAAGGATGGCTGCTTACGGTGAAGGCCGATGAACCACGAGGGTATCCCGAAGCCGAGGTCATTCACAGATAGTCAATCCGGAGGATGCGTCAGAGTACAGGGATGAGACAGGTGCATAGTCAGGGGTAGCCAAAGGGTCAAGCTGGGAGGTCAGAGATCGCGGGGTATCCAAAGGAGCAGGCAGGTTCGTAGTCAGACAAAGCAGAGGTCGATACAGGCAGCAGACAGGGATGGTCGATCAAGCCGGGTCAGGATCAGATAACAACTAACAGAATCACACCCTAATCACAAGCGACTATCACGGGCACTGAGTGCTGGGCTGACTCCATATTTATTTGGGAATCGACCAATGGCCACCCCGGGGGGGGGGGGAGTGTATGTGCTGATTGGTGCAACTTACAACACTGTGAGTGATTGGAGGCACTATCCAGGGGCTGGTCAGTCTTGGCTGCAAGGCTGATCAGCCCCTGATTCCCATCAGGTGTGGAGCACTCTGCGCTGCCTGCGACTCGCAGCACAGCGCCTCCTAGTGGCGAAATCTACAGACTGCGGACGCGCGCCTGCACAGCTAGAGAGGGGCGAGGGAGGCTGCCAGAGTGACGCGCCGCGCTCCCAGCAGCAGGAGTGCCGCGTCGCTCCGCGGACGCTCGCTGCCGGCCCCCTGGCAGAGGTAAGTCCCTTACATTACCCCCCCCCCTTGAGGAGGGGACCCAGGACCCTCCACCCTGGGTTTAAGAGGATTTTCTTTATGAAATCTTTTAATTAAACGGTCCGCATGCACATCTCTAGCTGGAACCCAACTCCTCTCTTCTGGCCCATATCCCTTCCAGTCGACTAAATATTGCAAGGAATTCCGGAGGAAACGGGAATCCAGAATTCGTGTGACTTCAAACTCCTGCTCACCATCAACTAGGATAGGAGAAGGAGAGGAATCCTCCTCCACTCCCCTGGCAGGCTTAAGGAGGGAAACGTGAAAGGAATTACAAATCCTCAGAGATGGTGGAAGTTTGAGTCTGTATGTGACTTGGTTAATTTTCTGTAAAATGGGATAAGAGCCAATATATCGTGGTCCCAATTTTACAGAGAGTTGGCGAAGTGCTAAATTTTTGGTAGAGAGCCAGACCAAATCCCCCACTTTATAGTCTGGATTATTGGATCGGCAACGATCCGCAAAGACTTCTGCTGACTCGATGCCTGGACCAAATGCCGCTGAATCTTGGCCCATAAATCTGGCCACTGGGACAACCAATCGTCTAAAGAAGGCAAACCAGAGGATAAGTCTGAAAGTGCTGAGAACTTAAGATCCCTCCCATATACACACCGGAAGGGTGATACCCCTGTGGAGGAGTTAACTGCATTATTGATGGCAAATTCAGCAAAGGCAAGAAATTGGGACCACTCTGACTGAATATCAGAGGTGAAGCAACGGAGCTATTGTTCTAATGACTGGTTGGTCCTTTCCGTCTGCCCATTGGACTGAGGTTGAAAAGCTGAAGACAGAGAAACAGTGAAGCCTAGCCGGGTGCAGAATGCCCTCCAGAAGAGTGACACAAATTGGACCCCCTATCTGAGACCACATTTTCTGGAATTCCGTGAAGTCTAAAAATGTGATCTAAGAAATATTGAGCCAATTCTTGGGCTGTGGGCAGCTTTCTTAGGGGGACAAAATGTGCCATTTTGCTAAATCGATCTACCACAACCAAGATAACGGTATATCCCTGGGACTGTGGTAAATCAGTAATAAAATCCATTGCCAAGTGCGTCCAAGGCTTTGAAGGAGTGGACAGGGGCACAAGAGGTCCAGCAGGAGCTGACCTGGGGGTTTTGCTACGGGCACAGATTTTACAGGCCTGAATAAAGGCCTGGGTATGTCTCCTGTAAGATGGCCACCAGACATGACGGGCTAGAAGGGCCAAAGTCTTTTTAACCCCTGGATGACCCACCGTCTTGGAGTCATGAAACTGCTGAAGTACTGCCGGACGGTGGGACAGGGGTACAAAGAGGAGGTGATCGGGTTTGCCTGGAGGAGAATCCGATTGAAACCGGCTTAGCTCACTTGACAGGTCAGGTTGGATGACAGCTATGACCTTGTGTCGTGGGATTATGGGAAGGATCTCCTCTACAGGGACTTTATCAACTGTGAAACTTCTGGAGAGAGCGTCAGCTTTAACATTCTTTGCTCTGGTTTGTATGTTATAGTGAAATTAAAACGGGAGAAGAAAAGAGACCATTGGGCCTGACGGGGGGTTAACATTTTAGCTGATTCAATGTACTCTAAATTCTTGTGATCTGTGAATACCGTAATAGGCAACTGGGCCCCCTCTAACCAATGTCTCCATTCCTGAAAGGCTAATTTTACAGATAGAAGTTCTCAATTGCCAATATCATAGTTCCGCTCAGCGGAATTAAATTTTCTCGAGAAAAAGGCACCGGGGGTGTAGCCGTTCAGGAGACCCACTGTACTGTGAGAGAATTGCCCCTACCCCGAGCTCAGATGCATCTACTTCGACTATGAAGGCTTGGTGGATATCAGGGTGGGTCAACACAGGTGCCGAACTAAAGGCAGACTTAAGGTTCTCAAAGGCCTCGATGGATCGGCCCGACCAAGTAGGGGTAAACGCCCCCTTCTTAGTGAGGTCGGTGAGTGGGGCTACCAAGGTGGAAACGTTTTTTATAAAGCGCCTATAAAAATGAGCAAACCCCAGAAACCTCTGTAAACCCGTCAAATCTTTGGGTTGTTCCCACTGGAGGACTGCAGATACTTTGGCCTGATCCATTGTTAACCCAGTATCGGCAACAATGTACCCCAGGAACGGAACCTCAGAAACCTCAAAAACGCACTTTTTCAGCTTGGCGTAGAGGTGATTCTCAATTTCTGTAGAACCATCCGTACATACTCTCTATGCACGGTTAAGGTCGGGGAGAATATTAGGATGTCATCTAAGTAGATGACCACAAAACAGCCCAAGTATTCTCTAAAAACTTCATTAACAAAGTCCTGGAAGACTGCTGGAGCGTAACATAGGACGTATAGGCATAACAAGATATTCATAGTGCCCGTCCTGGGTGTTGAAGGCAGTCTTCCACTCGTCTCCCTGACGGATCCTGATTAAATTGTAAGCCCCCCTCAGGTCAAGCTTAGAAAAAACCTGGGCCCCAATGACCTGGTTAAAGAGTCCTTCTATTAAGGGAAGGGGGTATTTATTTTTAACTGTAATTTTATTCAGGCCCCTATAATCAATACAGGGGCGCAAGCCACCATCTTTCTTTTCCACAAAGAAAAATCCGGCACCCGCTGGTGAGGTAGACGGCCGAATAAAACCAGATTAAGAATAAAGAATAAAGCCAGAATAAAACTGCAGATTCTCAGCAATGTATTCTTTCATGGCCTTATTCTCAGCTCGGGTTAAATTATAAATCTTTCCCCGAGGCAGCATAGTTCCGGGGAGAAGATCAATCGGGCAGTCAAAAGGCCTATGAGGAGGAGGAGTTTATCAGCGGCTTTTTCAGAAAACACATCTGCAAAATCTGCATAAGGGGTAGGGATGCCCTCAGCAGTCAAGCGAGTGGCACGTACAGGGAGCTCAAGACAAGACTGGAAACATTGTGGCCCCCACTTGATAACCTGCCCAGAGACTCAGTCAATTTGGGGATTGTGTTTAGACAGCCAGGGGAGTCCCAAAACCAAAGGGGTAAGAGGCATCTTAAGGAGAAGGAAGCTCATTAGCTCGGTATGTCCCGCCCCCACTCTAACAAACACTGGTGGAGTACGGTACTGAATCAGGCCCCCGACAAGGGGGGTATCATCAATGGCTTTGACTCTAATTGGATTGACTAAAGATTGCAGCGGAATCTTTAACGCTTGAGCCAGGCCCCAATCAATAAAATTCCCGGCAGCCCCACAATCCAAAAGAGCCTCTACAGATCTGGACTCAAAATCATGAGTAATCTCGACAGGCAACGTCATTTGTGTGCAACACAGAGGAAATACCTTGCAGCCTAGGTGGGTTTCCTCGACCCCACCTAGGCTCTGAAGTTTCCCGATGCCTGTTTCCGAGGGCAGGAGCGGACCAGGTGACCGACTTCTCCGCAATAAAGGCATTGACCTTGCGACAGACGCCTCCGCCTCTCAGCTACAGAAAGCTTGGTGGCCCCAAGCTGCATGGGTTCTTCAGAAGAAGGGACTAAGGCCTCAGACTTCATACTGACTTCAGACTGGGCCCCTTTTTCCAGGCGTCTTTCTCGTATGCGTCGGTCGATGAGGATAGCCAATTGCATGGTTTCATCCAAGGTGTTAGGTACTGGGTGATTTACCATGACATCTTTTGTGACCTCTGACAGACCTAGCCTGAACTGCCCACACAATGCTGGGTCATTCCAGCGAGAATCCACTGCCCAGCGTCGGAATTCCGAGCAATATTCTTCTGCCGGTCTTCGCCCTTGTCTAAGAGATCGTAGCTTGGCATCAGCAGTTGCCCCTCGGTCTGGGTTATCATACAGGATCTCCATGGCCTTGAAGAATTCCTTGACAGATTGGTGGGTGTAATCCTGAGGGGAGAGGCTAAAAGCCCAGGATTGGGGATCCCCTTGCAGAAGGGAGATGATAAGTCCTACCCGTTGCTCCTGGGAGCCGGAAGCATGAGGGCGAAGCTGAAAATAGAGCTTACAGGCATCCTGGAAATTGGCAAATTTACTCCGGTCCCCCGAAAACTTCTCTGGAAGGGGAATCTTGGGTTCAACCGGAAAGGCGGCTATTGCCCCCTGGGGCACAGAGGGTGCAGGAGTTGGACGGTTCTCCTGAGCCGCCACTCGAAGTGCCAGGTGCTCCACGGCCGCGGTCAGGGCCTGCACCTGTTCCAAAATTTGGTACATTTGTGATGCCCAGCAGGACACCAGCCTTCTGTAAGCAGACAACCCCCAATCTCCACCGCCGCTTCTGCCTATAGTCAAGCCCCCGTTTGCCGGGGCACTAGGTACGCCTCACCGGACACGGTTGCCCCCAGGTCTTAATAGGCACAAAGGATGGCTGCTTACGGTGAAGGCTGATGAACCACGAGGGTATCCCGAAGCTGAGGTCGTTCACAGGTAGTCAATCCAGAGGGTGTGTCAGAGTACAGGGATGAGACAGGTGCGTAGTCAGGGGTAGCCAATGGGTCAAGCCGGGAGGTCAGAGATCGCGGGGTATCCAGAGGGGCAGGCAGGTTTGTAGTCAGACAAAGCAGAGGTCGGTACAGGCAGCAGACAGGGATGGTCGATCAAGCCGGGTCAGGATCAGATATGTACAGAATCACACCCTAATCACAAGCGACTATCACGGGCACTGAGTACTGGGCTGACTCCATATTTATTTGGGAATCGACCAATGGCCACCCTGGGGGGGGAGTGTATGTGCTGATTGGTGTAACTTACAACACTGTGAGTGATTGGACACACTATCCAGGGGCTGGTCAGTCTTGGCTGCAGGGCTGATCAGCCCCTGATTCCCATCAGGTGTGGAGCACTCTGCGCTGCCTGCGACTCACAGCACAGCACCTCCTAGTGGCGAAATCTACAGACTGCGGGACGTGCGCCTGCACAGCTAGAGAGGGGCAAGGGAGGCTGCCAGAGTGACGCGCCGCGCTCCCAGCAGCAGGAGTGCTGCGTCGCCCCGCGGACGCTCGCCGCCGGCCCCCTGGCAGAGGTAAGTCCCTTACACCGAAGTTGCTGGCAATTTAGACTAGGTCACTGCCACCTTATACATATTGCAGAAAACTGAGACCAGATTTCTGACAAATCACTGATATTTTAGACCAGATTACCGACAATTTATACCAGATTGCTGGAAGCTGAAACCAGATCACTGGCAATTTCTAGCAGATGACTGACACTTCAGATTGCTGACAGATTATCCCAATCACTGACAATTTAGACCAAATTAATGAACACTGACACCAGATAACTGACAATTTCAGATGGCTGACAATTTAGACCATAAAGAGAAGTGAAGAGAAGTTTATATCCAGTTGCTAACAATTTAAATTGTATCACTGACACATACAGGGGTATACATATTGTAAAGGCAGCTACCCCTGGGCCCATTGCAGACGAGGGCCCGGTGTAAGCTGCCTCCACCCTCTCCATAGCCTGTATGCAGCAGAGCAGGTTAAAGAAGCTGCCTCCTTCCTCCACCTCTCTCTACTCACCTTCACTGCCTTCCTTCTCCAATGGCTCATCAGCTTCTCCTGTCTGGCCCCGCTCCCATAGACATTACAATCACACCCTACTAGCTGATGTGCAATGATGTTAGGCCCTGCCATGACCTGGACTGTGAGTGCCTGCCCTGCAGGGGGAGGGTGATGGGGCACCATTAGAGCTATATACACCATTGGACACATTATACCAGATCACTGACAATTCAGACCTCACCACATGCACATACTATAATAAGATGGCTGACAATTTAGATCAAACTGTTGGCAATGTGTGCACCCATCAGTGTCCCGGCCTGTGGAGTAGGTGGCCTTGTGTCTCCAGGCTTAGGAAGAAGGCCATCACTCAGCGGGGCTCCTCTGGAAACATGAGTGACAGGCAGGAGTTACAATAGCCTCTCCATAGTGCTCCACTAAACCACAAATGAGCTGGTACAAAAAATGAATAGGCCCACCCATTGCCACCCTCTCTAGATGGTGCTGCCTCACATAGCCTCAGTGCAGTTGTACTCACTAGGGCAGATACACTGGGCAGCACTGGAGAGGTAAGTAGTAGTCATGGTTGACCTATCCCCTCTCCTGTCTTTGTCCTTATTTTTTTGCTTACAACAGAATGGACTCAAACAATATCAGCACAGATACAAATGCAGGCGCAGCAACTGCTACTTACTGGACTGGATGATCCTCCTCCACCTCTGGGGCTTGCTGGAGGACACGGAGGGAGGGTTACTGGTTTGATCAACAACTATCAAAGATAAACAGAAGTAAAAATCATTCAACATTCAAATCATTTAAATCATAGAGCAATAGAGAGCTGATGAGAGATGGCAGGTTCGGAGCGTGTTGCGGATGGTTTGGCATTACCACAGTTATCCGGGAGCAAGTGTCTCATGCCAAGTGTCGCCCGACAAACCATCAGACCCCTCTATTAGTTACAGCACCAAAACCCAATGTAACCAGCTGTGGAGTGGAAAAGACTCCAGGACTGGCCGGTTGCCTACCCAATGCTGCATCCCGATTTGGGATCCCCCGTTGTTTGCAATCACGTGGGATCTGTGATATGCTTACATCGCCAGCGATTCCACCCAGATAGGCTGGCATGGGAGGGCGTGCGTAACCAGGAGGGAGATCGGGGACACGGCCGCTCCCATCTCATTATGTCTAAGCTCTGGGTGTAAACAGACCTATATGCCATGCAGTAAAGTGGAACAAAAGCCACTGGGTCTCCAAAAGACTTCCATCCATTAGCCTTCCCAGAGGAATCCGAATTTGGTAATGCCCCGCTGTGTGAAGACCCCCCGGGGTCACTCGCATAATTTACCTTTACCAAGGTTCCCACACGCTGCCGCTGCCTGCGCCTGCATCACTAGCTGTGGCACGCTCTCGCGCACCAACCATTCTGATATACTGGGGACCAGAGAGCAACTTAGACTAGAGGGAAGCCGGCAGTTTTTAAATCAGCCAATCGACAATCACAAAAATGCCGGGATGGCGATATTTTGGAAAACCGGGACACCGCTGAGCCGGCATCATCAAAATCCTGGGTTTTTATCTACTTTAAAGTAGTTTGGAATGGGAAAAAGTTAGATACATTCTCCTTCTGTGACTCATAGACCCGGCAGTAAAAAATGTAGAATCAGTTCTAACCCTTCCCCTCTGTATCTATTAAATAAAAAATAAAATCTTATTTCTATAGTTTAGTAATACACTATAATTCTGTATAATTTGCTGCTTTGGCTAGTGCCTCCCCTCGTGGCCATGTGTATATATAAGTCCTGTATTGTAGGTGAAGTTTAACCCAGCATATTTAGCTCATATTTATGTATGCCATTTGATTCAGCCTCCAAAATGTAATTTCTTATATATTTTCTATTGTGTGGTTGAACCATTAGGGAGCACATCTTGGCAACAACACAGCGGAGAGCTGTAAACTGTGGCCTGATTTTGGCCACAAGGGGGAGTATTAGAAATGATCAGAAAAAACAAAGGGAAGTCAATTTTCTTACCATTACAGAATAGAAAGTTTGAAAGGCCTTACTAGAACTAAGGAGTATTCATTATGCCTGGAGCTTTCCTTTAAATCACATATGCTCAATCAGTGGCCCGGGGACCACATGTGGCCCTCAGGACCATCTGATGTGGCCCCTGACCTGGTGTTGGGAAAGTGGGAGGGGTAAATAAACATGTGTGTCACTAGAGGCTCAGTAAGGAGGGAGGTTGCTAATAATGTCTCCTCTGTATTTAGATGCATTTCTAAATGGAAGTGGCAGCGGTGGCTTGGATGAAACTGATGATGCAACAAAAACCATGGTTGAAATCTAGAGCAACAGTTTTTTCTATATTTATTTTTATGTTTAGCATTGGGAGGTGTTTAGATGGGTTGAGTATTGGGAATAGAGTTATGGGACTGATGGGGGGATGGGCTGTATATATGGGACCCATATATTTGGAGGGGTGAGGCAATCACAGCATGGGTATCAATAACATGTGGGGATTGTTAGATATAAATGTGTATCAGAAGGACCTATGTGTGTAAAAAAATCACTCTAATGGAGTTTTTTATAGACAGTGGGGATCCTTATTGCTTAAGTGGTCTGTGCTCAGTGGCGGGCTGGGGCCAAAAATCAGTCCTGGATTTTACCAGGCCCCCCCTCATCCATGATACCGGGGCAATAGCATTGGGGGCTGGGGTTCTTTGGCTGTGGGTACAGCGGAGCTGGTGTTCCTTGGCTTGTGGGTACAGTGGGGCTGGGGTTCCTTGGCTCATGTGTACAGTGGGACTGGGGTTCCTTGCCTTGTGGCTACAGTGGGACTGGGGTTCCTTGGCTTGTGGCTACAGTGGGACTGAGGTTCCTTGGCTTGTGGCTACAGTGGGACTGGGGTTCCTTGGCTTGTGGCTACAGTGGGGCTTAAAAGCACAAGCCCAACTGGCCCCAGAGCAGTGCGGTCCACCGGCATGGTCTCTCTATGGGCCAGTCCGCTCCTGCCTGTGCTCTTCAAAAGGTTGAGCACCCCTGCTTTAAATGGACACACGTGTAATCCACTCACCATCAGCCCCTTGAGACGGGTGTCTGGGGTCACCCCTGGAATGTCTCTGGGCATCGGAGGATTGGCGTTGGGTAAACTCTCTTTCCTTTTTCCGGGATGAGAGTCTCCTGCGGTTCAGCCTGCTGGGATTCTCCTCTAGAGGGCGCTCCATGTCTGAGCTGGAAAATTAGAAGAAGTGTCAGTGAGTACTGCACTACGCGTGGGGAAAGATTTAGCCTCACTTCCTATCTTGAAGAGGACCAAACACCCACTGTGGTGTCTACAGGGCTTCAAGACCGTGCATCCTGATTTGGGATGCCCTGCTATATGAAACCCTCAGGTATGCCAGAAAACTCACTGTTCCGGTGGCCCCACAGGAATTTCACAAGCCTTGGCCGTATCCCCAGCATCTCACAGCTGAGGCACACTCCTGCACCCAGCCACTCAGGCTAAGGGCGAGACGGCCCCAGGGATGTGGCTGCTCCCCTTTAGCTTTATAGCTCCACCTGGCTTTACCGGAATCTAAAGTAACCATTCCCCCCCCCTTCCCTTTGCAAACCAAGCCGCGGCCAGCCTTAGGTTAGGAGGCGCCCTGTGCAAAATTTTAGGAGGGTGTTCCCCAACAGGGAAAGAGAAGAAACGCTGGAAAAAAGAGAGGTGAAAGGGATGTGAAAAAGAGAAGGAGATGGAGGGATGTAAAAGAGAGAAATAGAGGGAATCTGAAAAAGAAAGTAAGATGGAGACCTGTGAAAGAAAAGAAAGATGGGCAGACTAAAGAAAGAAAAGAAAGATAGAGGCAATTTAGGATGGAGGAAATGTGAAATGTGAAAAAAACAGCAGAGGGAATGTGGAAAGAAAAAAAAGATGGGGGGGTTAAGGGGGTAAGAGATAGAAGGAATGCAAGAGAAAGAATGAGGGAATGTGAAAAAGAAAGAAAGAGGGAGGGAGGGAATGTAAAGAAAGAGAGAAGGATGGAGGATATGTAAAAAAGAGAAAGATGGTGGAGATGGAAAGGAGAGAAATATGGAGGAAATGTGGAAAAAAGAGAAAACGTAAGGGAATTCGAAAGATGGGAAAGATGGAGAGAATGTGGAAAAGAGAGACAGATGGGGGAATGTGGAAAAGAGAGAATGATGGGGGAATGTGGAAAAGAGAGAAAGATGGGGGAATGGAAAAAAGAGAAAAGAATGGAAGGTGAGAAGGAAAGGAAGATGTAAGGAATCTTGAAAAAGAGAAAGATGAATAAATGTGGAAAGGAAAGAAAGATGGCGAAACTGTATGAAGGAAAGTTGGAGAGCATATGGAAAGAAAAGAAAGATAGAAGGATGCATGAAAGAGAGAAATATGCAGGGAATGTAAAAAATCAAAAAGGATGGGGGGATTTAAAAGAAAAGAAAGATGGGGAGAGTGTGGAAAGCAGAGAAAGATAAGGGAAATGTGATAAAGAGAGAAAGATGGAGGGAGCATGGAAAAAGGAGAATATAGAAGGAATGTAAAGAAAGAGAGAAAGATGGAGGGATATGAAAAGAAGCAAAAGATGGAGGGAATATGGAAAAGAAAGAATGATGTAGGGAATGTTGAGAAAGGTAAGAAAGAAAGAGTGAATGTAGAAAACAGAGAAAAAAGGGAGACAGTAGGAATGTGAAAAACAGGGAGACAGTGGCACAGAGGTAAATATAAGTAATAGTATATTCTTCAGCACCATCCGGGGCAACAAGGGAAAGGGATTATAAGCAGGACTGCTGAGCCAGCTAAGAGCTCTCTCTTAGGGGTTATTTCTGAAATGTGTTCCAGCACCCCCTTACAATGCGTTTAAGATGGCACCCCATGTGGTTGCATAGCTTGCACGCCGGCTCATGAACCAAGTCTTTCCATTGGTAGAGAGAGCCCACATGATGCAGCAGATCAGGAAGTGCAGGCTCCCTGGCATTGCTGCGTACTGTATTGATCACCTGCTGTCGTCGCTGAGCACCATGACCCGCACAGCTGTCAGGTTATTTTCAGCCGCTGCCGCCTCCTCGGGGCCGATTCGGACGGATTTCCACTCTGTAGAGATGGACGAGTTTCTCCTTTTGGGCAGTCTGAAGCCGGAGGTGCTCCGGGACTTCTTCGGGGATGTAGCTTCATCTGCAGGATGTAGAGGAATGGAGATTTGTATTTATATTGTTGTAAAGAGAGTTACAAAATGGTGGCATGGTGATCATGTCTGCACATAACACTGCCACAGGAAGACACAGGACATTAAGCCTGGACACAGAGAGGAAACTAGAACTAGAACACCCCCCCCCCCCCCCCCCCACATGGATGGTGCTCAGCTCGGATCTTATATACTTACCCGTTTAGTAGATCTGGCTCTCTCACACATGCATGTTCCTTCCATGACCCTGTATCTGGTGTCAGCCATGCTCTCCCTTATTGTCTCCAGTTTTCACACCAATTGTTAGAATCTTGTTTTTAATAGTCTATGTATTGTATGTTTTACCTTATCTGTATATTATACCTTGTACAGCATTAAACCGGACCTTTATCATGATTTATTGAAAAGCCCAAACCCTTATAAAACGATTCCCCAGCATCTAAAGTCAATATATTTTTTGTTTTTAGTTGCTTACTTATTATTCTTTCCCCCACTGGGCTGCAAATCTGTTCAGGACTTTAGGATATGGGCACTGCCACATATATGGACTTTAGGATATGGGCGCGCGCCTCAGCTTCACACTTACTGAGGAGAGGAGAGAGGGATAAAGTACAGGGGGGCGTGTTATAGCTGTGCTTTGCTCAGACAGAGCAGAGCTAGGGTCAGGAAACAGTCATCTTGGATGTTTAAAGGTTCATAACATGCAGTAGATGCAGGTAGGAGGATTTTTAATGTGAGCAATCTGTATGTACAGGGTGTGGGAAACATATAAGACAGAATTCAGAGTGAAGGACCGCTTTAAGGAAGATGGCGCTATACAAAAATATTATAAGCAAAATCCACTCTCTCATAGTGATGGGAGTCCACATGGAGGCATCGGTGTCACCCATCAGTGTAATACAGCCAGAGACGCTGGGCATGTTGGTTAACCCTCCTACTCTATTTATCCAGGGTTATCCCTGAAGTGCTGACACCTGCATACCATTGTCTGTGATGGGGGACAGTAATCCTGATGCAGTGTGGAAGCTAACGTGGGAAGTCTTCCCCTCCAAAGAATGATGATATTGAATTATCTGGACATAATAACACTGTCCCCCCCCCCACAGCTGAGAAGCCTCAGGTAGCGGGTCCCCCGCAAACCAGACCCATCTAGCCTCCTCCTCCTCAGAATTCCCTGGAGCCGTGGCCAGACATTGGTCCGGTTATTTCAGAGGAGGAACGTGGTAAGATTAAAGAACAAAGGTGCAAAATAGTTGTCAGACAGAAAGTATGTTCTCAGGGAGCTCCTATGTAGCCAATTGCGGTTCACACCTGCTGACATTTTGACCATCATAAACTGGTCATAAGAGAGATGGGACAACTTCACCCTTACCCCTGTGTCCAGGCCCAGCACAGTGACTGTGAATATTTTACTTTGGACCGAGTCCATCCCCCTGCAGGGCATTGTGGTGTGGCTGAGGACACTTGACCTGTTGTCTGACCTCACAAGATGTCTGGATGAGGACAGGATCTGAGCAGGAGGCTGGAGAGTGTCAGCGAGGCTCAGGCAGCAGAATAATGTCACCCAACATTTGCCTAACTCCTTCCTCAACGTCCCAGTGAGAGGAGGGTGTTTCTGCTCGGGAGCTGTGGGAGGCCAGTCCTGTAGCGGGAGTGTGCACAGCAGTGAAATGTCACCTGTAGTGGGGGGGATCGGGCACATCAGCGCAATGTGCATTAATGTCGGGTGTAACCTGTGTGGCAAGATGGGCCATTACCATAAAGATTGCCCGGAGGCCTTCCATAACCTCCATAACCAGGCTGCGGAGGACATGGGGGGGCAGTGGAGGAGGAGGCTCCAATGTCTGGGGAGGTGATAACAGCACCAGAGTGTGAGCAACACCAAGCAGGTAAATCCCCCACAAGTAACCAGCATATACAGGTAGACCCAAATGCAGCAGGTAGCTGTCCCCCCCACTAGAGCCCCTTCCTCTGGGCACACCAGAGTCTCTAGGGGTTAGAAGAGAAAAGAAATAGACCACCTGCAGACCTGAGACTTAGTGGACAGTGGTAGAGAAACCAGCAAAAAAGACGCAAAGGAGATCAGCAGGAGGGACGACTGTCACCTCTAACAGGTATGATGTGCTGTCAGGGTCAGACGCTGGGTCCTCAGTGCCAGATGAAGAGCTAGAACCAGAAGCAAACAGCAAAGACGTCAGTGACCCTGCATCAGACGCTGCAAAAAGGTTCCCTGTAATGTTACTACAGGTAGACTCTGATATGGAAACTGGTGGTGGGCAGGAGAGCTGACAATCATTATTATTCCCAAATAGTGCTATGATGTGTAATAGCTGAGATTAATTTAAATGCAGCAGGAATGTGATTTTTTAAGTTATTACTAGTAATATAGACAGGACAATGAATAGCCCAAAATGTCCCTGTCTGTGTTATTGTTTACTGGGTATATAATGATGTTGTGTGGTCTGGAGTTCCTCCACAGCCTGATTTTCCCTGCATTATGTTGCTCCACCAGCAGATGGCTCTGTCCTGCTGGGGTGTGTTAATCAGCCAGCACCAGCACCTGTGGGGCTTTCTGGCCTATATAAGCTGGTCAGCACATGGGCTCAGCGGATCAGGTTTCTGTCTTCTGAAACCTGAACTCTGTACCCAGAGCCCCTGAACCTGAACCCTGGAACTCTGCACCCAGGGTGTCTGCCATAGTTATAGTCATAGTCATAGTCATAGCCATAGTCATAGAGCCTTAGTCACTGCCTCAGCTTTTGTTGGACTTTGGACTCCTAGCACGTATGTGTATTCACTGCAATCTGAGTGTGTTTCTTGATTCCTGTTTTTTCTTTGTGTGTATATATATGTATATAGCAGCTTGGTTGATGTGTACGCACTGTTGTTATTAAACATGGTTTGCCGCATATCTGCCTCTGTCTCTCAGTCTAAATCTGGTCATTACTACTATTGAGATTTCTCAGATGAGAAATCCATGACAGCTATATTTCTGTTTTGTTTTTACTAGATAGATTGTAAGCTCATTTCCTTCTGTATACTTCCTTATACACTAACAGATTGTAAGCTCTTCAACCATATAATGTTGCTATGGGCCCCTTGTGATCTGCAGTGTGGCTGCAGTAGAGGACAACAGTGCTTCTTCCCAGGAGTACAGGGTTTGGAGCTTGGATGTTGGTCAGGTAACAGGTAACACACACAGGCACAGGTAACTGCAATACCCAATTGGGAGTGAGGACACTTTGACAAGCACATTCTCTTTAGGTTATGATACGCTTCCTGCCATCATTACTTCTATGTTGTATGGGTGACACTCTAATCTATTATTTTAATAGGAGCTTGTTAAATCCTCCACGCAAGAAAAGAATTTTGAATAGAGGCTCGCTCCAAGAATCCTGGAGAGATTTGTGTTTAGCTATTCCTGTCTGTGATAATCCCGCTGCACACGCCCATTATAAATCTGCCCAAACAGATTTGGTTCCTTCAGCGCTGACCTAAACAGGCAAAGCCCCAATTATATATACATACATATGTATATACATATATATATATTAAATTATATTTAAGGAACTCCGGACTGCTCTCTCAACTGCTAAGTAAGCGTACTTTATCTCTCCCAAACTCTACACATACCTGGAATCCCAAACTGTTTAAAACGTTTAACTCTCTGCTTCGCCCACTACCTCCTCCCACCTCCCAAATAACCGCAGAGCAGCTTGCCACATTCTTTACTAACAAAATTGACAGCCTTTGTGCTGGATTAAAACCTCAATCACCCTTACCCCACATGACTCCCCCTCTAACGACTTCCCTAACCCATTTCACTCTGCTATCAAAACAAAGACGACTGTCCTTCCTTTCCTTATATCTAAGGCCCACCTCACTACTTGCCCTCTAGACCCCATTCCATCCCACCTTATTCCACAACTGACCTTATCCCTCACACCGGTTCTTACATCACTATTTAACATCTCTCTTTCAGCTGGCACCTTACCTTCACTATAACCCCAATACTCAAAAACTCCTCTCTGGACCCATCGGCCCTCACCAGTTACCAATGCTGCTTCATTTTTAATGCAAACTTCTGGAACAACATGTTCACTCTGAACTGGAAACACGCTATATCTCTGCTAACTCCTTACTCAATCCTCTTCAATCTGGATTCCGCTCCGACCACTCTACTGAAACCGCCCTTACCAAGGTAACTATTGATCTATTAAGAACAAAATCTCAAGGCCACTACTCTATCCTTATACTCCTTGACATATCTTTCAACACTGTTGACCATCCTCTTCTACTCCAAAGTCTGACATCTCTGGGAATTCAAGACTGTGCACTTTCATGGCTTTCCTCTTACCTTTCTAATCGCACATTTAGTGTGTCCCACTCAAACGTGGTTTCTTCCCTCCGCCCTCTATCAGTTGGTGTACCACAAAGTTCTGTTCTTGGACCGCTCCTCTTCTCAGTCTACACCTATGGTCTTGGACAACTCATAAACTCATTTGGATTCCAAACCACTTCTATGCACATGACACCCAGATCTACCTCTCTGGCCCAGATCTCTCCTCTCCCACCCTGTGTTCCTAACTGACTGACAGCTATCTCACCATTCATGTCATCTCTCTCCCTCAAACTAAACTGGACAAGACTAATGTGTTGTTTTCCCACTATCAGTCTCCTACTGCCTCCACAACAACTCTATCTGTCAATAATCTCACAACTGCCCAGGCACAATGCCTTGGTGTTATACTGGACTCCTCTCTCTCTCATTCACACCTCACATTCAATCACCTCCTGCTGCCTTCAACTCAAAAACACCTCCTGCATTCGCCCCTTCCTCTCACCCGATACCACCAAAATCCTAGTGCATGACCTGATCATCTCCCAACCAGATTATTGCAACACCCTCCTATGTGGTCTATCAACAAACAGACTGGCACCTCTCCAATCTTTTCTCAACGCTGCTGCTCGACTCATTCATCTCTCCTCTCTCTTCTTAAGTGCTGCTTTTCTATGTCATTCCCTCCACTGGCTACCAATATATGAGAGAATTCAATATAACATACTAACCTTAACATACAAAGCTCTCTACAATCAGGCTCCTACCTACATTTCTTCGCTTATCAACAAATATCAACCCAGTCGCAATCTTCACTCTGCCCAGGACCTTCACACGTGCCTCCCCATTACTCTGGAATGCCCTCTCCTATACAATTTGCCACTCCCCAAGGCTTCAAGCCTTTAAGGGTGCCCTCAAAACCCACCTATTCAGATGAGCATATCACTTAAAGAAATAAAACAAAAAAGGCTGAGCCTCTTCAGATCACCTGTCATCATACTAAGTCCTACCTTTTGTCTCCAGAATGACACATTGACACTTGGGGGTTCAGAATGACACACTGACACTTGGGGGTCCAGAATGACACACTGACACTTGGGGGTCCAGAATGACACACTGACACTTGGGGGGTTCAGAATGACACACTGACACTTGGGGGTTCAGAATGACACACTGACACTTGGTGGTCCAGAATGACACACTGACACTTGGGGGTTCAGAATGACACACTGACACTTGGGGGTTCAGAATGACACACTGACACTTGGGGGTCCAGAATGACACACTGACACTTGGGGGGTTCAGAATGACACACTGACACATGATGATCCAGAATGACACACTGACACTTGGGGGTCCAGAATGACACACTGACACTTGGGGGTCCAGAATGAATCACTTGGCAGTCGGTGGTCCAGAATGACACACTGAAACTTGGGGGGTTCAGAATTACACACTGACACTTGGTGGTTCAGAATGACACAATGACACTTGCTGACACTTGGGGGTCCAGTATGACACACTGACACTTGGGGGTCCAGTATGACACACTGACACTTTGGGGTCCAGAATGACACACTGACACTTGGGGGTCCAGTATGACACACTGACACTTTGGGGTCCAGAATGACACACTGACACTTGGGGGTCCAGTATGACACACTGACACTTGATGGGCCAGAATGACACACTGACACTTGATGGGACAGAATGACACACTGACACTTGGGGAGCTCAGAATGACACACTGACACTTGATGGGCCAGAATGACACACTGACACTTGGGGGTCCAGAATGACACACTGACACTTGGGGGTCCAGAATGACACTCTGACACTTGGGGGTCCAGAATTACACACTGACACTTGGGGGGTCCAGAATGACACACTGACACTTGGGGATCCAGAATGACACACTGACACTTGGGGATCCAGAATTACACACTGACACTTGGTGGTCCAGAATGACACACTGACACTTGGGGGGTCCAGAATGACACACTGACACTTGGTGGTCCAGAATGACACACTGACACTTGGGGGGTTCAGAATGACACACTGACACGTGGGGGTTCAGAATGACACACTGACACGTGGGGGTTCAGAATGACACACTGACACGTGGGGGTTCAGAATGACACACTGACACTTGGGGGTTCAGAATGACACACTGACACTTGATGGGACAGAATGACACACTGACACTTGATGGGACAGAATGACACACTGACACTTGGGGAGCTCAGAATGACACACTGACACTTGATGGGCCAGAATGACACACTGACACTTGGGGGTTCAGAATGACACACTGACACTTGGTTTTTCAGAATGACACACTGACACTTGGGGAGCTCAGAATGACACACTGACACTTGGGGGTTCAGAATGACACACTGACACTTGGGGGTTCAGAATGACACACTGACACTTGGGGGTTCAGAATGACACACTGACACTTGGTTTTTCAGAATGACACACTGACACTTGGTTTTTCAGAATGACACACTGACACTTGGTTTTTCAGAATGACACACTGACACTTGGTTTTTCAGAATGACACACTGACACTTGGTTTTTCAGAATGACACACTGACACTTGTTTTTCCAGAATGACACACTGACACTTGGGGCTTCAGAATGACACACTGACACATGGGGGGCTCAGAATGACACACTGACACTTGGGGGTTCAGAATGACACACTGACACTTGGTTTTTCAGAATGACACACTGACACTTGGGGGTTCAGAATGACACGCTGACACTTGGGGGTTCAGAATGACACGCTGACACTTGGGGGTTCAGAATTACACACTGACACTTGGGGGTTCAGAATGACACACTGACACTTGGGGGTTCAGAATGACACACTGACACTTGTTTTTTCAGAATGACACACTGACACTTGGGGGTTCAGAATGACACACTGACACTTGGTTTTTCAGAATGACACACTGACACTTGTTTTTTCAGAATGACACACTGACACTTGGTTTTTCAGAATGACACACTGACACTTGGGGGTTCAGAATGACACACTGACACTTGGTTTTTCAGAATGACACACTGACACTTGGGGGTTCAGAATGACACACTGACACTTGGGGGTTCAGAATGACACACTTGTAGACACTGTTATTAGACCAGAGACTCAGCGGTGGGTCTGTTCTCTCAGAGGATGTATAATCAGATCCTATATGATGGGCTGGAGGGCAAGCAGTGCACTGTTCTAATTACTTGATGTTGAGATGACAGAATTAGTGACCATAAGAGCTCACGCTTCTAAATAAGCTCAGGTGACGGTGACGGTGCCAGCGTGCTCAGCTGCGGAGATAATCGGTAATCCAGACGCCGTGCTCACTTGCTCGGAGTCGGTGCCAGGAGAGGGTACAAAACATTCCCTCCAAGTCACCTATGACAGCCAAGAAGCCGGTAATCGCTTTGGCTCCACGTGCTAACAAGCAGCCGTGGTGAGCTGGAGGGCGCCATCCGCCTCTTCCTCGAAAACTGGATACTGGGAATATCTGACATAAGTGTTTTCTTGGATCCTATCTGTCACCACTAAACAGTTTGTTATTAATGGCCCCACAGGGCTGCACTGCTCCCTGCAGGATAGAGCTGGTGCAGAACTATCACATGCCAGACCCCACCTGGATTTCTGAAAGGTCCCCAACAAGACTCCCATGAGATCTTCCCTGACTCGCAGGAGATATTCAAGAGGTACAGAACAAAAATTAGGAGCTTACAATCTATTAAGATATTGTCACGCCCAGGCGAATAACTTCGCCAGGCATTCAAGGTGTGTGAAATTCCTGGTTTACTGTCTGGGGACGAAGGAAGTTGGGTAGCTGACTAGGAACAAATGGACAAAGGATCGACAACCCGCATGTGCCACCAAAGAGGCAAGCTGCTGACCACCCGGGGCATGGGTGGTCCGGTATCCAGAGAGCCTGTCATACACCCAGTTCTTCAGCAGAGCCCCGTGTAGTCCCTCGGTGGTCGCAGACTTGGGAAGGGGAAACACAGGGCAGGCATTCACAAGACATGGACAAATGAACTGGGCCCCAGTGCAGGTTATGACCGAGCTGGGTCCCGGTGGAGACTAACCCACAGAGAGGGTCATAGGCCCAAGACACATGGCTAGACAATGGGAGGGCAGCAGGCCCCAAAACAGACAAGGACAACACAGTGGTGAAACACAACCCAGCACAGACAGAAAATACAAAGACTATGTCTATGAAGGGCTAGGAGCCTCAGTACAGAAAAGACAGGAACTAAGGAAGGCCCAGCAAGGACTAGAAGGTGATAACCCCAAATTCTCCAGACAGGAAAGCCCACAAGAACACGGAAGTATGGAGAGCACTGCTAGGCTTCAAGGAGACAAAGCAATGATCCAACAACAATGATCCAACGAAATGCATTTATAGGAACCTCAATGACATGATTAATGCCAGGTGAGGTCAAACAATGCGGCTCTAGGACCCAGGAAGGAACCATACCAGAGCAAACAGTACAATGGCCAGAGCAGTGGACTTGGCGTGATGAAGGCTGGCAGATTGCCGGTTCAAGACCCTGGCTATGCCAGTCCTAACAGGTATAATGAAGGATAGAGAAGAGTGCCACAGTGCCCCAGCCTGGTTAGAACTTATCTGCTTTTTGAAATCGTGTGTGTGCACCAACATTTTAGCTGTGGCAAAAGAGGAGGAAAAGGTGCTTAAGCTTAAAATGTCATTGAAGAAAAAGCTTGTGGATATCAGCAAGGCACGGGGGTTAAATCGCCACTCTGGGAAGGCTGATTCCAAAGCCTTAGATATGGAGGAGGAAGCACCGGTCTCCTCAAATAAGTGTGTAGATTCAGATAGTGAGGCCAGAGGGAAGGCTAAGAGAAATTCATCCTAATGACAGTTCTCCCTCCGATAAAGGTGGCAACCATTAATGTTGCCAGCATTAAATCAGTAAGCGCTCGTTTTATGGCCTTATTTTTTCTCAGCCAGTTTGATGCTGACATTTTGTTTTTGCAGGAGACCAGATTGGCCAGTCTGGCCGACATTCACGCTGTAAAGCGGGAGTGGAGGCACGGACCCTCTTTTTGGTCTCTTGCGGCCGAGCCTTACAGCGGAGTGGCGGTGCTTTTTAAAACCGACATGGTAACTTGTCGGCGAGTCATTGAGGTGGAGATCGGGAGGTGCATGGTCTTGGACGTCATTGTAAGGGGGCAGGACCTGCGCCTAATAAATATCTATGGACCCCAAACTAAGAGGGACAGGAAATGCCTCTTTACAAAGATCAAGCCGTTCCTTTTTACGGCCCGGCCAGTAGTCTTTGGAGGTGATTTTAACACTGTGACTAGGCCCATGGACAGGAGAGGCTTCAAAGACAAGCTGGGCTGTGATAGTCTCTTTTTGAACAGTATGGTTAGAGAGGCAGGTCTGGAGGATGTGCACATTAAACACTCCCCAAATCTCACAGGCTTCATTTTTCAGCGAGCTAGCAATGTAGGAAAGATAGTTTTTTTTTCCAAAGCTGCAGGCGGTCGAGTTCTCCGATCACCTTTTGCTATCTATGGTCCTAAATGCCTCTGATACACCCCCAAGGGGAAGGGACATCTGGAGGATGAATTCATCCCTACTTGAGGATAGGGTAAGACAATACTTAAGGAATGTTTTTCAGGCACAGGTTTCCATCAAGGATTTTTGCAGCAGCAGGAAGGTATAATGGGAAATACCACTCACCCGATCCCTACCAGAATTGCAGATAGGGTGCAGCACCCAAGACTGTCCTTGGTCTGAAGGATAGCACAGGTTCCCTGGTAAGATCTAAATCTGGGATCCTGTTATATATTTTTTTTATGCTGTCCTCTGGGGCAGAAAGGTTCTTGACCAGGCAAGGATGGAAAGTTTCCTGGACTGGAAGAGGTAGTAGTGCAATTGATCATCTTGCCATCAAAAAGTCCCCCGGGTCAGATGGTCTGAATTTTATAAATGCTTAAAGACCATCCTGGCACCACATTTGTGGAGGTCTTTAACTGCTGGCGCTCAGCTGTGATCCTTCTGTCAAAAGGTAAGGACTCTTCGATGATTTAGAACTGGCGCCCCATCAGTCTTCTCAATGTCAATATACTGGCAAAGATTTTGTTCTGGCGCTTGTCGTCAGTGGTGGAGCAAATGCTTTCCCATCATCCGCACTGCTCGCGTGAGGCGTGTCAGGATGAGGTGGAGACTATGGACCACTTCCTGCTCCGGTGTCCCTTTAATGTAGAGGTGTGTAAACAGGTGGGATTGGACCTCGGTGCCCCCTTCTTCTCCCAGCTTTCCTATGCTGAGTGGGTGTTGAGTTATTTACTTTATTTATTGTAACTTTGTATATATTGTATATGATTAATTGATTTTACTCAATAAAAAAATTACAATCTATTAGGGTATAAGGGAGGATACAGAAGAAGAAGAGCTTACAATCTATTAGGGTATAAGGGAGGATACAGAAGGAGATGAGCTTACAATCTATTAGGGTATAAGGGAGGACACAGAAGGAGATGAGCTTACAATCTATTAGGGTATAATGGAGGATACAGAAGGAGAAGAGCTTACAATCTATTAGGGTATAAGGGAGGATACAGAAGGAGAAGAGCTTACAATCTATTAGGGTATAAGGGAGGATACAGAAGGAGAAGAGCTTACAATCTATTACGGTATAAGGGAGGACACAGAAGGAGAAGAGCTTACAATCTATTAGGGTATAAGGGAGGATACAGAAGAAGAGCTTACAGTCTATTAGGGTATAAGGGGGGATACAGAAGGAGAAGAGCTTACACTCTATTAGGGTATAAGGGAGGATACAGAAGGAGAAGAGCTTACAATCTATTAGGGTATAAGGGAGGATACAGAAGGAGAAGAACTTACAATCTATTAGGGTATAAGGGAGGATACAGAAGAAGAAGAGCTTACAATCTATTAGGGTATAAGGGAGGATACAGAAGGAGAAGAGCTTACAATCTATTAGGGTATAAGGGAGGATACAGAAGGAGAAGAGCTTACAATCTATTGGGGTATAATGGAGGATACAGAAGGAGAAGAGCTTACAATCTATTGGGGTATAATGGAGGATACAGAAGGAGAAGAGCTTACAATCTATTAGGGTATAAGGGAGGATACAGAAGGAGAAGAGCTTACAATCTATTAGGGTATAAGGGTGATACAGAAGGAGGGATTACAATCTATTGGGGATATACGCCTCAGCTGTAAATGTGAATCTTTCTTTCAACCAGTTATGCTAGGGGAAAAGGTTAATATATATTTTTTTTTTCCTACAGATGTCATTTGTAAAAAATAAAATTGCCATCTATCTTCTGTAAGGGCTTATTCAGTGTGACTTTCTTTAAACCACTAGATGGCGTTACAGGATTTCTGTATCTGTTAGGTAATCAAACCGTAGCTAAAAGGCATGCACCGTACATAGAAAAAAGTTATATATGTATATACGCCTGGCCCCAGTCCCCTATGCTGGCGCCATTATCGTGGGAGACAGCTGACAGCTTTTCTGCCCCTATTGGTTGTCCTCTTTTTTTTTCAGGCTCACATAGTGAATCTTCCACATTTTATTTTTGCTACACGAAAGATAAACCAGACTAAAAGTGTAATGTCATAATAGAGCCCTCTTACATCTGATCCTGATTCCAATCCTGCCAATCCATCAAACCCCAAACCATACCCCAATTCACATCAGGAACCTCAGCCAGTCAACCCATGCTTCCTTGATGCACCCCTAACGTCTGGAGCACTCAATCCTTCATATGCAATAGACGACAACCCCTTTTCCTCCACTTTAGAGCACCCCACCCTAGAGTTTAAAAGATTCCAGGGCAGGGTGAAAGTCCTCCCCGGGGGCATCCCATTGGAATGGGCAAAACTCCAGGAATTGCCTGAAATCATATCTTGATTCCCTGCTCCCTTGGTGGCCTCCGGTGGCATCCTATGCACCACTATGAAATGCCAGAGGGAGAGGCCAGCAGCAGGCATCCCGGCAATCAATTCATTTAGCATTGATTGCTGTCCATTAAAGCAGACCAAAACCCCCAAAACTTGGCATGACTCCAGGGCTGGGTAAAAGTTTTTCCAGGGGTATCCTGATTTGAGACCCTGTGTGTTAATCCCCCAGGATTGCTGGATCTCTTATCTCACTCCACACTCCCATAGTGCAGAATAGATTGAGGTGCACCTTAATGCCCGGCAATCTATTCTGAATGAGTGGATTACCGGGGCACATCCGTCCAGGCTGTGCATGCGCTGTGGGAGTGGGGATCAAGGTAAGTTTAGGATATCCCTGGGAAAGTCTTACACCCAGTCTTTTAGACTTTAATGTCCAGGTGCTTAGGGTTTTGTTCTGCTTTAATCATAGCAGAATCAATTGTTGAGACACCACGTTTAGTTGAACGCACCAGCCACCAGCCATTCAGGTATGCCTGGCGCAGGTGCACATATAGGATAAACAGGTGCAGAGGATGCCCCACCACAGGAGCAGGAATGCATCTATTAAGCTCAAACCCTGGAAGCCCAGAAGAACTTGGTTTTGGCCCACTTCAATATACACAGCAATAAATGGTGATTGGATGGTATTCCATAGAAGTGGCGAATTTAATAAAGCAGCACAAAACCCATTTTGACCGCTCTTGCCCCCACTGGCTACCTTGGCAGATGCAGCTGGCTCGGTGGTGGCCAGCTTTGAAAAAAACATATTTTTCCACCGCCAAGGCAATGCCGACACAGCATTCTTGTGATTGACGATTGGCTGATCTCAAGATTATCGGCTAACATGACCCAACCTGCTGGCTGCATCCCCAGTTTCCCTGAAGACTGGAAAGTTCCCCCCGCTCTCAGCCTATATGAATGGCTGGGCGCAGGAGTGCACCACAGCTACAGGGAAGCCGGGAATGTGGCCGCCAGCGAAGACAGCATCATAGCGACCCCGGGGGTTTCACACTGGGGCATCCCGAGCAGAATAGAGTCTGGCCCTCAAGTCTTTAAGCCTCCAGGGCCTTGCACTGCAGCTTTGGGGTGATCTCGGGGGTTCCACACATCAGGTCATCCCTGTAAAGTAGACCGCATGTCAGGAGGGGGAAAATCCTGGGTTTTGTTCTGCATTAATGCTACCACAGCACTCTATACCTTGGTAGCACTGGTGGGATAGTGTGTATGACCAGATATCCTATGGTGTGAACGCCACCATAGTAACTCACCTTTTTAATGGCTTTGCCGCCCCATCTCGCTCCTGGAGGCGTCTATGCCAGAATGGCGGCAGCGGTTGAGCAGCTCTCTTTGGAAATGCTCACTCACTGATGTCACATTTAGTTTCAAAGAATAAGCACACTGCTTCACTGCCTGCACAAATATTCTGTCATCTCTGACACCTGACCTCGGTCTATGTTACCAGCAAATTGCACTAATAGCCTTTGGTGACTCTTCAGCACTTGGCCTTGACTCTAGGACCAAACTGAACCTGTATTGTCTCCTGCCAACCCTGCAGCTCTTCTGTTACCACACTGTCATGGCGTAGACATTTCCCCCACTGCTTAGGGCCGTCAGATGGAGTTCTTCCTCTATGCCCTGCTTCTGTGAGGGTGCGTCCCGGTATAATATTTTCCCTTGTGTGGTAGATAAACAATCAAGCAGCCTCCAGTCTGTGCTGACAGAACTGGTTCCTCCAGTTCCTGGAGGATTTTATAGCCCACGTTTCCAGGCAGCTCTACTTAAAAGGTGGTTTGGAAGCGATTGCCAACGAGCTACTGGAGAGCGGCGAGAGCTTGTCTGGAGATACCAGGTATGTCTAGCCTGTCTGAGACCTGCCAGGGGGACTGTCTGCTATTATTGAGCTGGGGGGGTCACAAAAATAGATTAGGACATCACAGAAAGCTGAGAGGTCAGCTGCAGGCTGTTTACATATTAATCATTCTACAATTTATCACAGCATTTGTAGCTCTTGTTACATTTGTAACAATCAGCCTTAGCTTGGCTGTTTCAATGTGTCACACGTTGTAAAAAGCAGTAAGCTCCCTGCTGCGTAAAAAGGAGGACTCAGCTCTGCTTGTTGCATTCACAGCATATATAGGGCAACAAGATGTTTAAACTGGAGCAACATCAATTTTACATAAAATATGTGTTGCTCCACTCCTGGGGACATCACGATTGCCAGGGTCCCCCTAAATCTTACCTTAAACCATGCTCGCCTTGCAAAATGAGTTAGTTGGTCCATTCTTGGCCAGCAGACCAAAGCTGGGGGACTGTAGTTTAAGATAGGATTTAGGGTGTTTGCAAAGGGTTAATCAAGGGGGGTATCCTGGCAATTGGAATGCCCTCTTGGAGCGGACCAACACCCATTTTATGGGTTTAAGCCTCTTAGCCTAATAATAAGCAGCAATAAGCAGCAATGTTATCTCTGTAGAGACCCGGGAGAACACTGCTTCTGGACTGGCTAGGCTGCGGCTTCTAACAGCTCCCATCCAATCCCTGACGCCATAGTCTCCCCCCAGTGCCCCTGCATATGTCCCTAATGCACCCCTTGAGCCAAAAATAAACAGCTCATGCTCTGCCCCCTCTATGCTATAGCCTCTGCATCTTGGCTGTAGAGGACCATACCATAACATATTAAAGCTTCAGTACCACCACCGAGTGGCTATATACACCCCAGCCCATGACCTGTTCCTGCAATGCTATAGCCTTAGCTATGGAGAACACCTGTTGAGTAATAACACCCCCTCATTGGTCATGTACTGTGTGTATGCTTTTTTAATGTTGTCTTGTATATTTTGTCCTTAATAAAAATGTATAGCTTTTGAATTTTCTGGGTGCGGCATTGTGGGAGTTTCCAGTATTTACGTATCTGAAACACATCGCCGGTATTGCCAGTACAGGGAAGTAATTAATTAATTGTTGATTGGTTCTGCCACCAGATCCATTGTAGCCAGGCTCGGACTGGCCCAACAGGGTTACCAGAAATTCCCCGGTGGGCCCTTTGTCTCAGGGTCCCTTTTGAGGGCCTTCATCACCAAAGCCTGAACTATGTATGGGTTATTGGTGGCATCCCAAGTACACACATAGACAATACAGTTTGGCATATTTTTTTTGTGCATGGGTCCTGAATGTAAGCCAGAGATACTTACATCTAAGTGTGGGGTGGGGCCCCAGAGTCATTTCTACTAATGGGCCCAAATACCCCAGCCCAACACTAATTGTAGCAATTTTCAGTGGTACTTGGAAGCATAAGATTTCCCTATCCTGCTCTGAGTTTTGATGTATGTTTTATCTAGACATGCAAACATGCAATGGTATGGATAAGAGAATAAGAAAATGCCCAATCACATGATCACATCTTAAAAAAAAACAAAGAAACAATGGAGAGAGACTGTGGTTTTAAATATGCATGGCATGCAAGAGCCTGCGCATGCGCCGTAGAATGGGGGAATAGGTGAGTGTATGGGGGTTTTACACAGCGGACATGGGATGAGCAGAAAGGAGCCTAATTTAAAGGGAAACAAAACCAGGGAATTTGATTTTACCGGGTTTTGCTCCTTTTTCCCATTAGGATGCCACGCTGTGTTAAACCCCAGAAAGACATTTTTCACTTTACCTCTTCTTTGATCCAACGGCGCATCTCTCGTCCAATGAGAGCAGCCTATCATGACTATGTCATTCGGCAGGTGGCTCTCCTTGACTAGAATGGGGAGCATGTGCTGCCTCATCTCCTGCTTCCCTGGCAGCATGCGCTCCGGTCCCAGCCATACAGATAGGCAGCAACTGTGGATGCCAGAGATGCATTAGCGTGTGCTCCTCATTCACAACAATGAGAGCTGTTTACTGAATTACATCATCATGGCTCTCATTGGATGGGCATGCACTGTTGCTGAGGGGAAAGGTGAGTTTTTACAGGTGCCCCAGGGGGGTTTCACACTGCGCGGCATCCCGATTTGGGATGTCCTGGGGAAGGCCAGTGACCGGTCCTGAAATCTATTAGGCTGGAAGGATTTTGTTCCACTTTAACCTATTTCCTGGAATGTCCATTTACCCAAAATCAAGCCAAGGTGAGGGTGGACACGCCTATCATTTCTCTTGGCATTAACACCCATGAGGTTTTTCATATCTGTGGCCAGACATCATTGCCATCTGCCCATACTGGCCTCCTCTAAGGCCAGAGCTGCGTGTCAGCTCTTGGCGGCTGCAGACCCCGCCACCATATCTGTTTTATAGAGGGGATAAAGTCGCCCAGTATAATCCTAGCCCTATAAAGCTGAAAGGTCAGATGCTTATTTCAGACCTGAACACCTCAGCGTGTGACACGCGTCACAGGATGAGTATTGGATTCCACCATCTCTGACTTTGTGACAAAAATGTCTCCCATACCAAGAAGAGTTATACGTCCCAATACAAAATATCAGGAAGGTATGTGTGTTTCCTCTGGATTTATGTGAGGGGTGCCATATCTACTCCATGTCAGGGCACCTTAAAGATGAACATGGTCCTGTGGTGTTGTCCTAGGCCCCCAGGTATTTGCTTATCATTATTCTGGGCCACCAAGTGGTTGTATGTTATTATTCTGGGCCACCAGGTGATTGTACATCATTGTTCTTGGCCACAACATGGTCATGGGTCCTTGTACTGGGCCGCTTCATGGCTGTGTGTAATAGTCCTGGACCACCACATGAGTGTGTGACTGTTTTGAGCCACCATGTGACATATCTCACTGTTATGGACAGCCATACAGATGTATGTCATTGTTTTGGGCCACCATGATTGTGTATCATTGTTCCACCACATATGGTATGTTGTATGTCATTGTTTTGGGCCACTTTTGTGTCACTGTTCTGGGCCACCACATATTTGTGATTGTTTTGGGCTACCATGTGGCCATATGTGTCATTGTTCTGGACAACCACACAGTTGTATGCCATTGCTCTGAGCCACCACATCGTTATGTGTGATTTTGGAGCACCACATGTTTGTATGCCATTGTCTTGGGAAACCACATGATTGTGTATCATTGGTCTAGGCACCACCACATGGCTGTGTGTCATTGAGCTGAGCCACAACATGGGTATGTGTCCTGGGCCACCACATGGTTGTGTGTGATTGCTTCTGGCCACCAAGTGGCCATGTGTCATTTTTCTGGACAACAACACGGTTGTATGTCATTATTCTGGGCCACCACATGGCTGTGTGTCATTGTTTTGGACCAATACATGGATGTGTGTCACTGTCCTAGGCCACCACATGGTTGTGAGTCATTGTTCTGAGCCACCTCATGGTTGTATGCCATTGTTTAGGGCCACCGCGGGACTGTGTGTCAATGGTCTCTTCTCCACACAATTGTATGTAATTGTTCTGGGCCACCACATTGTTGCGCGTCATTTTTCTGAGCCTCAACACGGTCATGTGTCATTGTCCCTGGCCACCATATGGTTGCATGCTGTTGCTCTGGGTCTCCCCAAACTATATGTGTGAGTGTCCCATTTTTCTGAACCACAAATGTTTTCCACAGGTTTGGGGTACTCTTAAGTGTCAAGTTCTCTGAGTGTCAGTGTGCCACTGTTCTATGGGCCCCAGAAGTCCTAGACCAGAATTATAGTGTTACCTTCTTATGGAACCTCAAGTGTTCATATTCTGGATATCCAATGATCTATCACTGTTCTGGACCATCACATAGGTTGGTATGATTTCTGGGTGTCATTGCTCTACAGTAAGACCTCCAAATGTCTGTATGTCAATACTTTGAGATCTCCAAGCACCAAAGTATCATTGTTTAAGGCCTACCCAGGATTGGGCGATTAAAGTTCTGGGACACAACGGGTATCAGAGTGTCATTGTGTTGAGAAATTGTTCTGAGTTGTCCAGTCTCAAGTTTTATTCTTCCATACAAGCATAAGCATTACATTGTTTTGGACCCCAAGGGTTATTTGGTTATTGGTCTAGGCTCCCAAATGCTTTAGTAACATAGTAACATAGTATGTAAGGCTGAATAAAGACTTTAGTCCATCCAGTTCAGCCTGTTTAACTCCTTCCAGTGGTCTAGTAGCCATAGCCGGAAATGTTATTACATGCCAGGAAGGCATCAAGGCCACTTTTGAACATTTTTAATGTATCCCTCATTACTACCTCCTCTGGCAGCGAGTTCCATAGTCTCACTGCTCTTACAGTGTGTCATTAAAAATGTAAGGGTGAGTAATGGGTAGCACACCCCAAAATGCATCACCCATTTGCATTTGGCCTGATTGGGATACACTTGTCTGCTTTACCTAACCCAGTCAAGTATAACCAGTTCCTTTGGTCCGAATCTAACAAAAAATATTAAATACCTTGTTATTGTTAGTTGTACTGGAACTTTGAAACCTTGGAACCTCTCCCAGAACACCCAATATCCATCAAGTAGACGAGTTCCATTCACCTGTCTGGTAAAGGTCTGAGCCCAAACTTTCTCAATTTCTTAAAGTGGTAATGAAATTATAAATTAGGTCCCTTTCATGTTATAAATGTCTGCTTTCAAAAACAATATACACAGCAAAGTTTACCTGCCATGGAGAGGAGGAATTGGTGCCCAGGCCATTACGACACACGTGGGTTTATTGTTCTTATATGACAGACGGAGAGACAGAGCAGACGTTTCAAAGCAGGAGTAGAGCGAGATAAACCAAAGAAACGCTTGGAAACACACACAACACTCGCACAACATTGGAGCAATCTGTGTCGGCCTGGCATTGGTCCCATGTTTTGTTTGGCATCTTCATAGTGATTGTATGTTTCAATATTGTAGTGAAGAAAACAATGATGCATCATGACAAACCAGGAGCATGCACGAAGCTGATGTAAAACCGAACCATTGCGTATCTTCAGAAAGTCCTTCTATTAGGTTTTTATAGTAAAGTTTATTTTTTAATTATTATATGATGGTCATGTTAAGTACTATCTTTACAGGGCATCAACACTCGTCAGCATCTTTTCTATACAACAACAAGAAAACTAACTACAAAAATAATGGGCCATTTACAGAGCCCATAGTTAAAGGCGGAATGTTCAGTCACACTACTGCTATCCCATAACGGTATTCAGAGGTGGACTGACCATAGGTAGACGTAGGAGAATTTCCAAAGGGACACACTGCTTTTTGACTGGTTGGAATTCTGCTTCTAATTATAGCCTCCCTAGTCTTTTTCCCCTTCCCAGACCCTTCTGACCCTCCCCCCCCCAGCCATGAAACCCTAGCCTATGTTCTGCTTCTTATTCCATAGCCTCAGCATCATGACTGGAGGGGGGTGGGGGGGGGGGGCAGAACTAGAACTAGAACCTTATCCTAGTTCAAAATTCCTGTGGAAATCGAACAAAAAATAAAAATTATAACCCAAACGTTATCTGAGCTAAAACTGAAATGCTGAATGCGTTATTCCCCTACAGTAGGGAGGAGGATGGTCACACCGTGATGCCTTGTTCACATTGTCTCTATGGCTCTACTAAATTCTTCTGAGTTTTACAAGGTGGGTAAAAGGTGTAAACAGAGAATTCATTATCTTGTTGTCTTGTAATGTGTTGTTTTGAAGCAGTTATGAAAAGCCCAGTAGTGTGCATTATATGTGCCCTCAACTTACCCCATGTAGAACATACCATATATATATAACATATATATATAACACAATGCACATCAACATCATGCAATTTACGCAACTCTTTTAGGCACCACTATTGTGAACAAGAACAAAACATTTGATTAAAACCTGATGTTCTCTCTTGGTTTCAGGTACAGCAAGCTTCTGAACAACCACCAGTTTCTTTTGGTTTCCTAACTAAGGTTCATTATTGATGGCAGGGTCAATCTTTATCTTATCATCTCTGGTTTATCTTGCAGTGGTGGGGCAGACGATGATCAACTTAAGTGCAAAGGATGCAAAGTTTGAAGACAAGTCATGCCATAGCAACGCTTCTTTGAAGATCCGAGAGGGTTACAAGACATCAAAGCTCAAGCAGGACAAGACCAGAGCATTCCATTGTGCTTTCAACAATAATGTATTATGTATTAGGCATGAAGTCACAGTAGTGTCATTCCTTTTTGGTGGATGTAGGATTATAGCAGCCAGAGCAAGAAAAGGCTACTGCCATCATATATTTTCAATTTTACTGCTTCACCTCTTCTTCTTCTTCCTCTTCTTCTTGTGATGCCCAGCAATGCTGTGGGCCTTCAGCCACCTCCAGACAGGCACATGGTCAGTGTGTAAGGCAGGTAGCCCCAAAATTACTGCGGACACCGCACACCACCATTACACTGCTAAGCAAACACGCATTGCTAATCAACATGTCTGCCCCCCACAAATATCAGCTTTATCGCAGCGGCAGCTTATGACTGCACCCAGTCACACGATCCAGGAGACTAGATGTTTGTCTTAGGAGTGTAATTCCAGGCATCACAGGCCTAATGCAGCTCATCTCTGCCCTGTAGGAAAATGGAAGGGGAACCACCATGTGTTGCTGCTTAGATCAAAAATCCAAAATAATCATGTAAAGGTTATAATCTTCATAGGACACGACACTTGTCCTTTAAGACTGCCCAACACTCCTCTCCTTTCCTCCTCCGCTTTATTTCGCTTAGGGCCTGATTTATCAAGCACTTCTGCCAGACAGTGCCACATCAGTGCAAATTAGAGTAAATTATAATACATTTTTTTTTTTCAAACTTGCGCATGTTGCTGCACTACAAGGAACACATTTACTAGAACATTGGCAGTGCAGCAACATGCAGAAAAGTGCTTGATAAATCAGGGCCTTAGTCTCTCTTTTCCCCCCATTACCCATTTTTTCACCTCTACAGGGAACCTTCGTTTGGACCCATTTAAACGGTGATGTACACATTGCACTTTTCTACGCCCTTTTTTAGTTAGTGTAGGCCTCATGTGAAGTTTGAGTTTAATTGCACTTGCACGTTATATCATTGCTTCATAGATACTTCTTACTTTTTTTTACACTCATTCTTAACACTTTGTAGACTCTTTATGGCACCTAATATTCAAACACTGGAAGTTTATCTCTAAGCTTCACAATTTATCTAGATGGCATTCTTCATTAGACCCAGATTTACTAAAGCTATGCCAGGCTCCTTTGGTCCGATATAGGTCGGAACAACAGACACAGTAGCAACACTAAGCTATTTTTGCCTTGGTGCGCTCATACACTAAAGGAATTCCATATTAACTACTGTGTGCTGAGTCCTGATTGCAGGTTGGAGGGCTCAACTTTTGCAGCATAGCGTGGTTCATTCCCTTAGAATACAATGGGGAGGTTATGAAGCCTGTTAGGTTTACTGGGAATTATTTTAAACCAAATTGTATTATTTACATTGTGCAGAACTTTTTTTTAGAGTTTATGAAGAGAAACAATTTATTTGAAATCTAAATATTCATCTCAAAGACTCATTCACGCACATACAGAATATATATATGTATGTATATATTTATATATATAAATATATATATGTAAAGAAAAGTTGATGTACATATTTATACACCTACATTTCTTTTTTTCTACTTTTCTAGCTAATGGTGTGAGTAAGCTTTTCTGTGTTTGACTATGCCTGATTGTACAAATAAGTAAATATGGGTCTTGGCTGCCCATCTTAGCAGGCCCAGTGTGGCAAAGCTATGTTTCAAGGTTTTAAAATTGTTGGGGCAGATACTGTGATAGGGGTGGTATGGTCCCCACAGTCACAATGCTGAGGTTTTAGCATGGACTGGGGGTGTCTTAGCTGGGGGATGTATAGTGGAAGTATAGGAAGAGGGGTTGGGTCTCCTTAGGAAGCAGGGAGTGGAAGGTGGTGCTAACAGAAGGGTGACATGCTAGAAGCTACATTCAGCCAGTCCATCACTTAACATCTCCATTTAAAGTGTATGACAATGCACACAAGCTATTTGTATCACCCTTTGGAGCGGTTTTGTAATTAGAAAGCAAATTTGGTGTGCATGAAGTATAGATGACAGCAGATAAGCAAGGTCATGCTAATTATTTGGTGAAGCCATTGCACATTGTGGTGTGGATTGCAAGCTGCATCTCAGTGAGCTTTTTAGTGTTTTAGATGCAAAAAAAGTTGTTTCTACCTTTTTTCCCCAAAGCTTACCTGTACCTAAGATGGGGAATTTTTACAGGTGAGATACACCATTGTTCCTATGAGGTAAAGTCTTTTTTTTAGTCTGGAAACAACATTCTATGGGCTATGCAAAATATTTCTTGGCATAGCCTGTAGGGTGCTGTTATTTCCAAATATTCTTGCCTCATAGGGGAAATGATGCACCTCACCTGTAAAAATGCCCCATCACAAGTCATTTTTGGGGAAAAGGTATATAATTTACTTTTTTGTGTCTAAAAGCTAAAAAGCTCACCGAGATACAGGTTGCAATCCGCACCACAATGCACAATGCAGGTGACACTGGCTTCACCAAATATTTAGCATGACTCCTCAGTGTGAGATACAGGTCCCTCTTGGCCACAGTGCGATTGCACCCCCTATAGTTACGCCCCTGTCAGTTATTTTAAATGTTCCATGTTGTCGAAGGCCAAATCAAGCAGTTTACATTCATGCTTGTATTTGAAAAAAAACAATAAAAATATTGAAAGCTAAAATGAAAACTGACTGACTCTATGGGCAGCTGCTCCATTTTTACTGCACTAGTAAACCCACAGATCGGAGAAACAAAGCCACAATGAGGAGGAGCTGCATCATGAGAAGAATAGAAGGGTTATTATGTACCAGCAGAAATGAAACATATGGGTGGAATTTGTATGTTTATAAAATATAATCTAGTGGAAAAAGATCACACGGTCTCTCTGGATTCCCATGGTCCTTCTGAAGGCTGTTGAAATTACTGTAGGCTGAGCAACACAGCATCACCGATCAGCCTCAAATGAGGCAGGGGGCAACTGGAGCTTGGTACAGGACTTGTTGCGTGCAAGGGCTACCACTAGGACTTCTGGTCAGGTCCACCTTTGCGTCCAGGCCCCACACATAGGTCTTGACTATACTGGCCTCATGGTACACCAGGTTACGGGGTATTGGCTTATTTCGCTGTACTGGATGAGGGATTGGATTGCAATTGGATAAGTATGTGCAATGTACATTTCAAATATAGTGGCATGCGACAAGAGAAGTGCAAGTGAAACTATGCCGAACTCTTCGTACACAGGGCAGTGTCTGTACATCGCCTTGAGTTTTCCACACCTCCCCCTTTTCTTTCTGTTTCCCCCTTTTTTCTCTTTTTTTTCTCCTTCTTCTCAGTGATTGTTTTGCCATCTATGTACAGTACAATGGCAATATTATGGTCTGTTGCTCCATTTTCTCTGCACTAGTAATATTTGCACAGCTTTAGATAAATCTGGCTCACAGATCACAAAAGATGGTGTTTCATTAAGTAGGAGCTGCATCAAGGAGAAGAATAAGAAGGGTGGCTCTGTACCAGCAAAATTGAAACATAGGGGTGTTGTTTGTATGGTTTGGATAGGAATCAAGCACCACCCCTGTCTAGCACTTATGAAGATCCAGACTCCTAAAAAGCATGGCCCATTGAAGGCTGTTGAGACTACTGTAGGCCGAGATTGAGCTACACTCAGAACAAGCTGAATCAAGAAGAACAATAGGAGATGTTCTGTACCATCAGAAATGAGACATGGGGATGGGGTTTATAAGGTTCTGGACATCTCTAGGATATCATCCTTTCCTCAAACTTGTGCAGATTCAGACTTCCAAAGTCCATGGGCCATTTCAGTAGGTAGAGATGAGTAGGGGCTAAATCAGGAAGAACAATATGAGTGGGTGGTCTGTATCATTAGAAGATATGACATCAGGGGGGACTTTATTCTATTCTCTAGAAACCAAACATTTGTCCAGATACAGACTCTGAACTTGTCATGGTCCAGCTGTAAACTGTTAGCATTACTGCTGGCTGAGATGGAGCTACACTCAGCAGAAACTGAATCAAGAAGGACTATAGGAGAAGATGATCTGTACCATGAGAAGCGGGGCAAAGGGATTGGAACTACTGTAGGTGGAGATGAAGCTACACTGAGGAAGGGCTTAATCATGGAGAACAATATGTGGGGATGTTCTGTATCATTATAAGTATGACATTGGGATGGAATTTATAAGGTTCTGGACATTATTTTCCAGACTTCCAACTTCCATTGTCCATCTGCAAGATGTTGGGATTATTGTAAACTGAGGCAGAGCTATGCTGAAGAGGAGCTGCAGTGAGGAGGACAATAGGAGTTGATTTTCTGCACCACCATAAGTGAGACAAAGAGATGCATACATAGATGCAGATTTATAGGGTTATGGACACTGGGGGTCATGCTAAATATTTGGCGAAGCCAGTGCGACTTGCAGTGTGCATTGCGGTGTGGCTTGCATCCCGCATCCCAGGGAGCTTTTAAGTGTATAGCCACAAAAAAGTGCAAAAACATATTTTTCTACATTTTTCCCCAAAAATGATCTGTACCTGATGGGGCATTTTTACAGGTTAGGTACATAATTTTTCTGATGCGGTAAGGATATTTGTTTTTCAGTTTAAAAACAACAGAACCCTATGGGCTATGCAGAAAAGTTTATGTATTTCTTGACATCACTGGAAAAATAATGTACCTAAACTGTAAAAATGTGTCATCACATGTACAGGTGATTTATGGAGGGGAAATGTAGGACAAACTCTTTTTGCACTTTTTTGCTCACTGATATGCAGGTTGCAATTCACACTGCAATGCACACTGGAAGGCACACTAGCTTTAAAAAAAAATTTAGCATGACCCCCCATTATTTAGTAGGAGCCAAATACCAACCCTGCCCAAATGTACAGACTCCCAGCTCCAATAGGAGACACTAAAGCTGTTGGGATTATTATAGACTGAGCTAGAGCTACACTGAGAAGGGGTTAAATCATAGAGAACAATATGAGGGATGTTCTGTATCATTAGAAGTATGACATTGGGGTGGAATTTATTAGGTTTTGGACATTATTCTCTAGGAGCCCAACACTTGGTCCAGATATAGACTCCCAACTTCCATGGTCCCTCTGTAAGATGTTGGGATTGCTGAGGCAGAGCTATGCTGAGTAGGAAGAAAGAAAAAAAGAAGGAAGAATAGAGTACAAGTAGTTTAATTTGGGCACACTAAAATTTCCTCAGATAGTGTCACAGCTTGAAAAAGGTTGAGAACCAGCACAACAGGAGAAAGAAGAACCAGACGTTCGTCAAGAACTCTCAATCGAGATACTATTTTAAACTGGCTGTCAGTTGAAGACACATTGTTGAATCAGAACAGGCGGCAAGCAAGGAGCAGCTTTGAGGCCAGAGAACAGTATTCGGGCCACTGGTGAAATAGAAATCAGGTAACCAAAGGTTGATGTGTTTGATTTGGTAATCCCCAACAGTACGAACTCGAACCTTTAATGTGGTTGCTTCTTGGTTCAAACAGATAATCCTGTTTTGGTCCTAAGGAGGGATTTTAAAACCATAAAAGAATAAAGAAAAAAATAACGAGAGTCTAATAAATGAAAGAAAACAGGCAACAAAATGAAACGGGAATAATTTACAAATGAAGGCATTTATTCTGGTTTATAAATCAAGTTGAACACAATTCGTCGAAGGCACCGTACATACATAATAACCGTTAGAGACACATGGCTTGAAAAAATAATTCACTTCATTTAATAAAGCGTGTCATTCAGGATCCTAAGCTTGCTTGCCCCCCTCCCCCACCCCAAAAAAACAAAAGGGAGAGGAGCGGAAACAAAAATCCATTTGGGAAAGGTCTGAAATAGAAGAACACAAAGAGAGACATGGAGCAAAGGAGGTTTGTTGGATGGTAAGCAACGTTGGTTACGGGACATGCAGATTTCAATGACAATCCAGGACTGATTAACGTGCGATTAAAGGCGGGTGACAAAGGTAAAGTAAGTGAGGCTATGTTGCAATTCACAAATAGGTTTCCGATTTACAGGCACCTACAGAATTTAATAGAAGAGCCTGGTAAAAAATTAGGGTTGCCACCTGGCCCATAGCTTTTTTTTGTTTACTTTACTGGCCACTGGCCTGGCAGTGCCTGTATTTGTTACTGGTTATACTGGTAATTGTAACTGAGTATACTTTTCTCCACTGGCCATGTGGCAACCCTAGTTTCTTTTGAAATTGTGCATTGACAATTGCAAATGATAAGCATTTCGGTGCAGCCATAATTGTTCTTCAAGTTGGGGAACTTCAGAAGAACTTGGAAGGCACATGGAATAAAACTCCAAATGTCTCTTGACCAGTGTTTCTGACTTATGTTGTGGCATTTGTACTGATCCATGGGTTTACAAGTCATTGATTGATTATAAATAAAGTTCCACCCAAAAATGTTTGTAGCTTTAATTTCATTAATCAAAATAATGATTATATATATATATATATATATATATATAGCTCAGCTATAGGCATCTTCATATGTAGTTACTGTGCATCCCCACGTCTATCCCCAAGAAGCATTATTTGCCAGAATAAAACTTTCTATTCCGCAGGTATAAATCCAGTGGGGTGCTATACATTGTCTCTTTATAGTGCCTTCTAACTATTCTGCCTCCAATTACATTCTGGTAACCAAACTATGAGTTTTAAAAAGGTGGTGGTTGTGGGCTTGGAAGTTATTTGGGTATAGCTGTTTTTTAAAGTGGTTGAGAGACAGGATGGCATGACGGATCAGGGTTGCATATATTGTTATCTTTGGATAGACTGGGTGGATCGTAAGTGGAATAGAAGGGTCCTTGAATGGTATGAGTGGTCACATATTTGTATAGAAGAAAAAAAGGTCTGTATTAAAGGGGTTGGGCTATAGTGTGTGCTATAGTGAGTGCTATGTGGCAATTATTCAGGGTATCTAGGTGGCATGGCATGGTGAGTAGAATTGCACAGCACGCCTTTAGTAATATAGTACATTCTATATGATCATCCTTTCTGGATTATAGGTGCACTGTAAGTAACAGGGGGTATTTTATGGAAAATTCAGGTGGAGAGAGAGGAGCCTAAATGCTGGTACCTATAGCATAATCTGGTCAGGCATCACCAGTGCCAGAGTTTGTGAGCAACTGGAAAGCTTACTAGTTATAGCTTAGCTAGCTTGAAATCATCGATGCAAGCATAATCAACATGTGCATGTGTGTCTTCTTTTTACTAGAAGAGGAGCTCATCAGAGTTACAGAGACCTCAACTAGTACAAAACAAGTCCCTAAATAATAAGTTCTTCTATAAAGTGATAGAATACTTGGAATGTTTAAACGCTAACCAGCAAACGTTGATCTAGTTGTCCTGGCACAAATATCTGAACACTGGCCATCCAAAGGCATATGGGAATCTTATGAATGGTCTAGCCTACTATCTTACAATGAGATGTAAACTCTTTCTCGGACCGTGACAGAAGGGATGGCACGTATCCTTTTTGAACCCATTAAAGATTCAGATGTTTATTTTCGTTTGCATGCATTTAGGCTGGGTCACCCTAAACCAATTTAGTTAACTCCCCCCTGCAGTCTCCAATAGTCTCAGAAGTACTGTAAGATGTATCTTGATGATGTATCCAAGAGTATAAAGGCAATATTTGAATAACTGTAGCTTAGTCTCAGAGTATCAAACGTATTTTTAGACCATCATGGTTTTGAAACCATGAACTGCTACAGAAGGCTCTCTATTTGTTTTTGGTGTGCTTTTTGGTACTTTTGGAACAAAACCTGTCTGGTTCTCCTTAACTTAGAAATAGTGACAGGTGCACTTTAAGACACGTCTTGAAGGCATATCCAAGGGTATAAAGGCAATATCTGCATGGCTTTACTGGTCGTCTCAGGGAGTATCAAAGCCTTTGCTCTTCGACAAGCAAGGGTTTGATTCCTTTAAGATCAAAGCTTGTCTACGTTAATCGTGTTAAAACACACTCCTTAAAACTTTTAGAAAGTCATAATAATAATAATAAATAGTATCGCTGGACCGCCAATGACTAACAAGCTTCCATAAATCGTGCTCAGCCACTATAAATATCCTATTTTTTCATGTATTTCCAACACGTAAGGGCAATTGTCATTAGAAGCAACAAGCAGGCATGAACATACGATTACAGCAAAAAAATATTTCTAGTAATATTATTGGTGTCAGTGAAGAGTAAGTCATGCGGATTATATACCAGACAAACACAAATTGCTCCATAACAGTTAAACACACACACGCACACAACGCAGTGAGGGAGTGCAAAACGCGTTAGCTGTGAGGTCAAACATCAGTATAAATAATATTTTTGAAGTATTAGTTACATACTTTGAAAGATGGTAAGCAGGAAAGAAAATCACCTTACGGTAGCAAAACGTCAGCCAACTAGTGGGCGTAGGACTGGAATGTGAGAAGGAACTAAAGCAGGAGAAGACAGGAAGACGAGGTTGAGAAAAGAAGAAAAAGAAACCAGAGTAAAAAACGAAAAGTTAAAACCCTCCAGAGAGGTCATTACAGATCAATACAGAAATGAAATATTTCTCAACGGAGTAAAGAACTCCGACTTCATTTCAAGAATCTCAGTCATTTTATGTCATTTTAGTAATTCTATCTGAAATTCATTGTCATTCAAGTTCAGTTGTATCAATATATGAAATACTCTGGGCAACATTACCGCGTAACACATAAGTAAAGCATGGCAGTTTTGGTTAAAAACAAAGGCCTTGATTTACTAAGCTTCTTGACTCAGTTGGAGAACCTCTCTAACCAAAAGGGTATTAAGGTGGAGACGTAAGGTTAGGACATCTTCCAAAAGTGAGTGCAGAAGCTTTCTACATTTTGGAAATGGCCCTCCTGGAGAGCTCTTTGGCTTCTGAACATCAACCCCATTCCTTGTTCTTATATTGCTGTTTAACTTGAGTTAGAATGCTCTTTTCAGTAAATCAAGGCCATCAAGTTCATCATCCCTTGACTGGAGCTCATCCCAGGACAATGAAGCCAATTAACTCAGGTATATTAAAGTGATACAGGAAGCAAAGGTAATTGTTACACCCTTGTGTCGGGCTACATTTGGTATTGTCCTAAACTGTGTTTCGTTTTTAACTCAAAATACCGTGGTTTACAGCTTCATCTCATGGGTTCTCTTTAAAAAGTGGGAGCGGCCCTTGTATCTGTGATGCTGCATAATAATCAGTATAATGGGCGGGGTCTGTAGGATTCCCAGAACTTGCATAAGACACCTTGGCTGTGCAATGTGAATTTGGAGGTGGAGGTGGGAGGAAGGAGGAACCAGCAATCCTGTCCTGCTCTGGTGAGCTGATTGGGGACGGGATGAAAAAGAGAATGGCATTGGCTAAATCCGTAAACCCTGATATCTGGGCCATTTCTGCTTCAATTTAAAAACAGAAAACAGTTTAGGACAGTGCCAAAAGTAGCCCGACGCAATGGTTTAACAATTACCTTTGCCTGCTGTATCTCTCACATCTATGTTAAACAGAGCCAGGGAGTCCTCTGGTTGAAATATTTCTTCTTAATAAATCAGGAGAAGTGTCTCAAGCAGGGCTTCTTAACATCATCATTTAAGGTCAAATATTGTCCTTTTCTACTGTTTACATTGAGCAGAAGCCCACATTTTCTGAATCTGAATTTGTTAACTCCTATTCTTGGGCAGCAAAGTTCCTTATCGGCCATATTTGCGATAATCACCTTAGTTTTCCCTACTGATGCTTCTAAGAATTGCAGTCTGTTTATGGATGACTGGTGGATGACCAGCCTTTTCATGGACATTCAGCTTCTGTAAAGGCCAGTTGTCCATATACCCCTCAAGGCAATATATCAGCTCGGAAAACAAAAAGGCCTGCAGCAATATTCATCCTGTTCCAGCATCTCTCATTGTACCTACCAGCTCTAGTTTCACCAGCCAAGATGAGGTCAACCTTGCCCTTCCTAGCAAAGTGGGCTTCTTTATTGTCTAGGACAGAGTTTCCCAACGTTTTTTTCATAGATTAACACTTTCCATGTCCATAGATATTTCAAGTACCCCCTAATAAAGACTTCCTCAGGAGGAAGGTCTGCATTTAAAAAGACTTCTACTGTATGTACTCCCCCAGGCTTAGCAGGGTGAGTTTTTTTCTATCAATGCTATCATCCCACAATGCTGCACATCTACAGCTTTATGACCAATGAGATCCCATTAGAGGGTCATCGTGGGAAATGGGCAGCATCCTGGCATGCTAGCACTGTCAGCGGGAGAGCTTGTACTACTGGACCAGGTGAGGAGCAGGAGGGGCCATTTAACAAGTAGCAGATGATGTCTTTGGCACAGGACAAGGCTACCAATACAATACTTTAGAACAGGCCTACGCATTCTCTGGGACAGGTGTGCATACAGTGGACCTATACTCTCCCTGGAACACAGAGCTTCCCTTGCCTCCCGCCACCCCAGTGCAGACTATATTCCCTCCTCATGGCTTTGAGTACCACCAGAGAAGGGATTCTCACTGGTTGGGAAACCATACGGCATGGAAATAGGGCACTGCTGGAACATGGTGGACATTACTGCAGGCATATCACAGGAGGGTCATAAAAAATACAATTCTGTGATTACTCACCTGTAGAATTGGTATTATGAGTATACAGTACGTCCTGCTCCAAATATAATACTTACAAGTGGGTTATACTCCGCCAGATGGCGCTGGACTGCAGAGACATCGAAAATAGGCTCCTCATTGAAAAGCAGTTAACGAGAAGCCGGGAGAATTAAACAACCCAAACTATCAACTATAACAATGATAACAATCACCATACAGGGGATCCAAGATAATGCAAAAACCAAGGGTGGGTTGGAGCAGGACGTACTGTATACTCATAATACCAATTCTACAGGTGAGTAATCACAGAATTGTATTTTTTATGACCCTCCTGTTATTCTTAGTATACAGTCCTGCTCCAAATATAATACTTACAAGTGGGACATCCAATAGCAGTGTCCATAAAGTAGGATGGGATCCCCAATAAAAGGCAGCTGCAGAACCTTTCGGCCAAAAACAGCATCAGCTGAGGCCCTAACATCAACCTTGTAAAACTTTGAAAAGGTATGAACAGAAGACCAAGTAGCGGCCTTGCAAACTTGTTCAACAGAAGCCTGGTGCTGAAAAGCCCAAGAGGCACCAATAGCACGAGTGGAATGAGCAGCAAGGCGGAAGGGAGGATTCTTCCCCTTAGCAGAGTAGGCCTGAATCACAGCCTGACGAATCCACTTGCTGATAGCAGACTTGGCAGGAGCCAAACCCTTCCTAGGACCAGAAGAGACCACAAAAAGAGCATCAGTTTTCCTGAAAGGTGCAGTAGCCACCAGATAGTACTTCAGACACCTAACCACATCCAAAGAGTGCAAAACCCTCTCCTTAGCATTACTAGGATTAGGGCACAAAGAAGGAAGAATAATATCCTGATTCAAATGAAAGGCAGGCACTACCTTCGGCAGAAAGTCAGGTTTGAAACGAAACACCACCTTGTCCTGGTGTCTCTCATAGTAGGGGGGCTGAATGGAAAGCGCCGCCAACTCAGACACTCGCCTGACAGAAGTGATAGCCACTAGAAATACAACCTTGAGCGTAAGAATGGCCAGGGCAGCATCCTGCACAGGTTCAAAGGGAGCACCCTGCAAGGCTGACAGAACCAAGTTCAGATCCCAAACAGGCACCATAGACTTACGTGGAGGGCGCACATGAGTGACCCCCTGGAAAAAAAGTCCTGATCAGAGGGTGCTGAGCAAAGGACTTCTGGAAGAAAATAGCCAGGGCAGAAACCTGACCCTTCAGAGTACTGAGTTGGAGCCCCATCTCCATCCCATGCTGCAGGAACTCCTGGGAATAGAGAACACCCGACAGGGAAGAGACTTAGGCTCACACCAGTCAATGTAGGCACGCCAAACCCTGTAATAAATGGAAGAGGATGACTTCTTCCTAGCCTTTATCAAAGTATCCACAACCGAGGAAGACAGCCCCTTCTCCATCAAGATGGAGGTTTCAGCAGCCAGGCCGTCAAAGCCAGAGTTTGTAAATTGGGATGGCGTAGTGAGCACTGAGTGAGCAGATCTGGCACCAAGGGCAGAGCGTACTGATCTACTGCCAGCTGCACCACGTCTGCGAACCACACTCTTCTTGGCCACCTGGGGGCCACCAGAATTGCTGGCACCCCCTCCAGAGCAATCTTGCGCAGAACCCTGCTCAGCAGGGGAATTGGAGGGAAGACATACAGGAACTGAAAGTCCTGCCATGACATTGCTAGAGCATCCAAGGTCAAGGCCAGAGGATCCTGGGACAGAGAGACAAAAGCTGGGAGCTTGTGATTGTGGCGGGACGCAAACAGATCCACATCTGGTTGGCCCCAACGGTGACACAGAGATTGAAACACCCTGCTCCCTTGCTCCGGCTCCCTCCCTGATGATTGGTGTAGGCAACTGCCGTCTGGTTGTCCGAGCGCACCTGAACAGGCAGGCCCCGAAGGTGAGTAGTCAAGTGAGCCAGAACTAACCTGATCGCCTGCAGTTCCAAGACATTGATAGGTGTGTGGGCCTCCTGAGGGCCCCACCTCCCCTGGAACCGCAGGGACTTCCAGAAACCCCCCCAACCTGACAGACTGACATCCGTAGGGACTGTCTACCAGGGAGGGGTAAGAAAGGATCTGCCCCCCCAACAGGTTCCTTGAGTCCATCCACCACAAGAGGGACCTTCTGACCTGAGGGGAGAGCACACAGACCCCGTCCAGGGACGCTGGGTCCTTGTCCCATACTGACAATAGGTGAAGTTGCAGAGGTCTCAAGTGGAACTGAGCATAAGGTACCGCTTCGAAGCATGCCACCATCAGGCCCACCAGCTGCATCCCCTGCCTGATGGAGGGATGAGGGCAAGCTAGGAGGGACTGAGCCTGTGCAATCAGACTGTCCACCTTCTGCTGAGGAAGGAAGATCCTTGCCTGAACTGTATCCAGATTCATTCCTAGGAATGGAGTTACCAAGGAAGGGGACAGTGAGGACTTGGGGTGGTTGATCACCCATCCAAATGACCCCAGAGTGGACACCACCAGCTGAGTATCCAACTCTGCCTGATGTAGGGACTGGGAAGTGATGAGCATGTCGTCCAGATAGGGGAGCACGCGGACGCCCTGACATCTGAGCAGAGACATCACGCCAGCCAGCACCTTGGTGAACACCCTGGGGGCTGAAGTGAGGCCAAAGGGCAAGGCCACAAACTGGTAGTGTTGATCCATCAGAGCGAACCTGAGGAACCTTTGATGACCTGGGAACACAGGAATATGAAGGTAAGCATCTTTGATATCCACAGAAGTCATGAAATCCCCTTGCGCAGGGAACTGATGGCAGAGCGCAGAGTTTCCATGCAAAAGCGCTTTCCCCTGACAAATTTGTTGAGGATCTTCAAGTCCAGGATGGGCCTGACTGAACCATCTTTTTTGGGTACTGTGAATAGGAGGCCTTGCACTGCTTGCACTAGCTCCTGAGCTGACACAGGGTCCTGAGGAATCCGGGATCTGAGGAATCTTGGAGGGAGACAGGCAGCAAACTCTATCTTGTAACCGGAGGACACTACCTCCTGAATCCATCGGTCTGAGACATGAAGCCTCCCGACGTGAGCGAAGTGTTGCAGCCGACCCCCCACCCGGATGGGTGAGGGCACTCCATCATGCCTGAGGGGGCTTAGGAGAGGATTTTGCTTTGGGACCCCAGGAGGGGCCAGGACGTCCACGTCCTCTGCCCCTACCCCAGAAATCTCCCCGGGTCCCAGGAAAGGGAACCCCCCTCCCCTGTCTGGCACCATGGTAAGGGGAGGAGAAGGAACCCTGACCCCGAAAGGGCCGAGATTGACGCTTGCGCTGGGGTAACCTGCCTCCCTTAGCAAAAAGGTCCAGGCGGTCCCCAAACAGGCGCAGTCCTTTAAAGGGAAAACCAGTGAGGGCCTTCTTGGCAGCGTTGTCAGCAGCCCACTGGCGCAGCCAAACCGAGTGGCGTATAGCCACCACAAGGGCAGAGGTTCTGGCACACATTCTGATGGTGTCATCCATGGCTGAGAGGACAAAATTTACAAAAACATCACAACTGGAGAGTGCATTAAACACCCCACAAGGCAAATCATCAGGGGCAGTATCAAGTATATTTCTGATAAGGGTTCTAGTGGCCACAGCAGTAATGGCAGAGTCACAGACCGGGCGCAGCGCCGTCCCCGCACATGCAAAGGCGTGGGATGCCAGCTGGTCAATGCGCCGGTTTTCAGCATCCCGCAGGGTAGTAGAGTCAGGGGAATGCATGACAGAGGTGTTAGGATCGGGGCATCCACCTCGGGGGGGGGGGGGGATGACCAACACTTTACCACCTCAGCAGGAAAGGGATACTTCCTATCCCAACTTTTTGGAACCCCGGGAAGTTTACTGGGGCGCTCCCATTCCTTGAGCACAATGTTATGGAAATGTGCCTGTTCGGGAAATTCCAAACGTGATTTTGCTGTATGGAAAAGCTCCCCTCTCTGCCTGGGAGCCGCGACAGGGAGAGAGATGGACAGAACCTCAAAAATCTGGGTCAATAATCTGTCAGTGTCATCCGGGGCCCAGGGGTCAGAGCCAGAATCGTCATGACCCCTTGGTCTCTCATCAGATGAGCCTGAATCAGAAAAGAGCTCCCCTTCATCAGACGGGGTATAGCCACAAAGATTCAAAAACTCCTCAGTTCCCATAGGGAAAACAGTGACATTAGGCGTTAAGTGCCGCTTCTTAGCAGGGGCCTTACGCGCTAAGGACTTAGCAATCAACTGCTCAACAGTAGCCAGTTTAGAAGACACATCGGGCTGAGAATCCCCACTTGTATGCAACTCAGCAGGAGTGAGATTTAAGCTTGGGGGAGTAGGTGAAGTAAAACGAGGTGCAGCCACTGGCAGGTCAGCATGAGGCTGCCCACACGCTACACACAGCCAGTCTTGTCCTGAAGGAACCCCGGTCACATTATCCTGGGATGCCTCCATATGGTGATTATAGCGGCGCTATACGCCAATAGGGAATAACGCTAAATAGCAACCCCGGATGCCCCAATAACCCGCTAGGGAAGTGGGAGTATTAACAAGGCCTACTAGTTATATAACTAATAAAGGGCCGGGAGAAACCAAAAGGGTTCGCCCCGCCTGAAAGACATAAGAAGCCAAGACCGTAAGCACACAGTAATAAAAAGAAAGAATATAAAGCCGCCCGCGAGGGCACTTACGGACCGCGGTAGGTAGAGGTCCGTCGCGCATGGGCCAACCAAGCTGGTTAAAGATGGCGTCGGTATACCTCGAGGGGCGGGCTGGTATCAGCGATGATGCGGAGCATGCCATAGACGGGCCCCGCCCCCCCGAAGAGCACGAAGCCAGGACGTGACAAGCAGCCAATGATGGCGCACCAGCACCTGAGGTAATGCCACCGCCAAGCGCGGAACAAAGTGTTGACAAAAATAGCGAGTGGCGGCGGGTGCAAATTTAAAATGTACAGAAAAAGGAAGCCAGGGCGGCGGCTGACACAAGGCAGACAGAATAAATAAAAAGTGTAAAACATAGAATGCATAGCATACACATTTACACCCCCCCCTCTTTTTCCCCGAAGGCTACAAGGAGAATGAGGGAGGACAGCGGCAACTCAAACAGGGCCCACCGATAGGCAGGGGCAAGGGGCACTAGTGCGGGAGGGGCATCCCATAGAGGCTCACCATAAGCCTGAACCGCCTACCCTTTGGTGGGGGATTGCGGTGGAGCAGCGCTCCTAAGCACCTAACAGCAGTGATGCCTACCTTCACCCGACCAGCGCACCCAAGGCTGGGAGGCATATTACTAGTGGAACGGGTGGGAATAGTCCCACAGGGCCACAGGCTAATAGCCCCGCTCACCTGCGAGTAGAGAGCCATTTCTCGTCCTTCGCAGCCAGACTGCAGAGAAATTATGGGGATTTGTGGGAGGTCCCTGGGTATTTGAGGGGCCGGGAGGAGCCTATTTTCGATGTCGCTGCAGTCCAGCGCCATCTGGCGGAGTATAACCCACTTGTAAGTATTATATTTGGAGCAGGACGTACTTTATACTAAGAATAATCATGAATGAGGTATTGTGACACAAAGGCCCTCTCGCCCAGCTAATAAGAAAGAAGAGAAGAGCAGTCAGGTGACTTCTTCAAAGAAAAGACCACAATTTTGGCAACCAGTAGGGAGAACCAAGGTTATCACTGAGCTTATGAGGGCTAGGTAAGAGAAACTTTTTGTGTTGCCCATTGGTGGGCTAAAAGTGGATGTCCAGCCAAATTCAACCCCCTGCCCTGCCTAGGCTTCCTCCCCTGAGCTTGAGGTAGGACGGACAGGGGGTTACAAAAAAAAGTCAACTCGCCTGGAATCCAGCGCTGTCACAGACGCATTGGTGGCACTCAGGATAATGGCCGCGGCCACACACAGCCGAGAATGCTTTGGATCCAATATGGCCACGTCCAGGACCCAAAGCTCTGGCAGAAATTCAGACAAGGTATTTTTTTGTAAATTTGACTGGACTTCTGCTTTAACTCTTGAAATGTTGCAGAAATGTATCTTTGTGCTTCTTTAAAAAATGCCACAAAATGTGAACACAGCAATTTGAAATTCAATAAACATCTATCACAATGGAAAAGTACAACACGTTAGAGCAATAAAACAATTACTAAAAAGCAAAAATTAGAATAAAAAACAACAATGTATCAAATAGGTGTTAATAATACAGTAAAAAAAAGTGGCGTTGCAGCCTCGCTCCTGGGCGAGGGGTTATATATGCAGTTCATGGCACAGCAGCTCAGAAACAAATCAGCATGGGGGAAAACGTGGGAGGCGCTTTTTTTTTTTTTTTGTCATTTTCTGATATTTTTAAGCTTTTGCTGTAAGTGTGAACTGTAAATTATAGGAATTATCAAGATATTTTAAAGAAGGACCCCCCCTCCATCTGTAATATACCAAGCCTAGGTATTCTTGTTTAGATTGTAAAAGCAAGCTTGTGACTGCTGTATAATGTATCACAGCAGGATGTCACTCTTATTACAAAATTAAACACTTTTTTAACTTTTACACCTTGCCTAGAAAGTACCTTTAGGAAATGGTGCTAATATCTTTGCATTTAAATGTTGGCATTAGGAAATGTTTAGAAAAGTTTATGAAATTACAATAAAATAAAGCACTGTGTTACCATGGGAAATGGATATTAAAGCTGGGGTCTATCAAGGGGACCCAGGCATACAGACCCCTCCATAGCGGACCAACGCCCTATTGGTTGATCTCAAATTTGCCTGGTGATGTGACAAGCCCGCTGCTGCATCCCTAGGCTCCCTCTAGTCTAGAGGAAAGCTCTCACATATGGCTGGGCATAGGAGTCCACCTCAGTCCAGAGATGCAGAAGATGCGGCTGCAGATGTGCCATGGGAGCCCCGGGAAGGGTGAGTTTTGATGCTCGTTCCTGGGGTTTCAAACAGCGGGGACATCCCACACTGGGATGCCTTGTGGGTAGGCAAGTAGCCAGCTCGTTGTACCGGTTTTGCTTCACTTTAGGTGAAACTAAACATTTTAAAGGAGTACAACTATTTTAAGGCTGATTCTAAGCCTACATCTGTATTTGGTTTTACTATTGTAACAGTTGAGTGTGTCACAAAAAGTAGCACTCTCTTCTGCCCAGGCAAGTGGTAAAAGACTTCTAGTTCTTAAGAACTAGAGTAAGAAGAGTTAGAGGAGTCAACTGACTGCCAGTTAATCATTTAAAGTGATCCTATACCCAGAATGGAAGTTTATGTCCTACCCTTCTATCCCCAGCCCAGTGCCCCAAAACAGCCGTGTTTCTTTTTTTTACTGAAGCTTTTGCCCAATATTCATAAAAACACAAACCACATGCAGTCTGCTGATCGAATGGTTAGCAATATTGTTCCTTGGCAATGCAGCAGAGCCCCCCGATGCTTTCCAGTGATGATACATTCAGTTAAACACAGCTCGGCATTGGGGGTCAGCCTTATTAGTTAAAATAACTGCAACAGTGCTACAAGCTCAACTGCTTGCATGTAGCAGTTTAACTTGAAACAATAATTTAGTATATGCAACAGTAATTTAGTATATGGCTGTCGTTCATCATCATACTGCTTCCTGTTTAATGAATATTGGGCAAAAGCTTTACTAAAAAAATGAAACACTGGCTGTTTTAGGGCACTGAGCTGAGGAATACAAGGTAACAACATAAACTGGTAAACTTTTAGTAAATAGGAGGGGGGGGGGGATAAATATATAATGAAAATATACACCTATCCTATAAATCAGACCACACTTCGAAATGTCATCTTGAAAACTCCCACAATTCACTCGGGTAGCTAAGAGCTGGTGGCCACTGGCAGATAAAGAATTCTATGAAATTGTAGGACTGGTCAGAGGAAAAATGAAACAGATCTGTGTTGTATCAGATCGCCCTTCAGTGCAGGATACGCAATAGACCATCGAAGAGTCATTTGATTTCACTTTAAAATATTATAAAATATCAATCGAATTTCTAACAAAAAAAAAGACAAGAATTTCCATATCTAATGGAGAATATGAAAGTGAAAATGTCGGACTGAAACGTAGCGGCCTACAACAGTTGACCGCCCTAGAAAAAAATAGTATAAAAAGTGTAAACTTGAAATCTCGGACTTTTGCGTATAAAAGTGCAAATCTTATTAACTATCCAAATTCAGGGCCAGATTTATCACCAGGCTAATTGGGCATCTTCCTCTAGACTTCATCACTGTAGGGGTCACAGCTGGCACACTTTTCAGACAAGTTGCTTTGGACTTTCTTTTGGAGGACAACATTGGGGGACAAATTACTAGTTATTGTGGGCATCTCAACACAATACTCCACGGACGACATCATGAACGGGTTCTCCTACTTTTTACTTATTGGTCTAGCATTGGAACCCTTATCCCACACCAGCTTATATTTTTCTTCAGATAACCCTTTAATCATTTCCCCAATCTTAAAACTATTTAGAACCCATAGATCTATTTTCAGTTCAGAATCCCTTAAGCATCCGGAACCCTTTTCTATTTACCACCCAGAATGTCAACAGAATTCCCCCTATAAGAAGTAAGCATCACTCTAAGATTCCCCCATCAGCACCTTCCACAGTAAAGGTTATAAGACAGGGCCCAGTAAGTCATGCCAGCCCCCCCCCCCCCAAATCCGAATTAGTCTTTCGGAGGCCATGACCACCCATTTCACCCAATAACAAGTACAGGGAGTCACAGAGGTCCTACAACCATAAAGTCTAGGAATGCACCCTTGCCCAGTAAAGGGCGTTAACAAAGGGTCTCCAATAAGCCACCTAGGTCACCATATACCGCCAAGATGCATCTATGACCTCTTCCTAATAAGCAATTCAGGTAAACGTATTAACCCTGTTATGTCCATAACCACCTATATGAACCTGGAACAATGGGTTAATCAGTCATACAGATCTCGCTCTCAAAAAGCCACCAAGATTCCCCCATCATCTGCTTCACCCGTTCCCAATAAGCCAGCCAGGTAACCCCTCTAACCTAATAGGTCTTTCGGCATCCATATGATGACAATGGTGCAAGGGATTTTTTGACAGCCACATCCCAATTCCCAAAAAATCATCTCCTATCACTACCCTCAACTCTTGCCATCCATGGCACCCCTTTAACCCCCAAAAAGCCTTTCATGTACATGACCACCCACGTTATCTTATAGCCATGCTATGCTTCCAACTCAAGGTGGGTGCTCCTTGGTTGGACCTCTTAATGGACTTATGTCTCTTCTGTCCTGATGGCAGTCCTGTCTCACTCTGGCAGTATTATGTTATTACCCAAATAGGAAGGGAAAACTTCCTAGCTTGTGGAGGCCAAATGCTATGTCCTCCAGGAGGACATAGACCTCCAATAGCCCTGGGTGTGACCTCTGGGTGTTGACGGGTAGAGTGCCAATTAGCACCTGAGTGGTAAATCCGGCCCTGTCGGAATGCGAGCACCATGACTGTGCCATGAAGACGTGCCGCCATGACACTGTCTGGAGGAAGGGACACTTCTCCAAGAGATGTGACTCCTGGAGATTTGACCCATAAGGGGAAGCCCTTGAGCGACTCCGCTTATTAGGTAGTTTTGTACCAAAGGGTGTCTTGCAGTTGGTTAACAATAAACTGTATGGAAGGGGCAGCTTCTTCATACATGAGGGTCAGAACCTCAGAAAGGGCGTACAGGAAGGGCACGCCCACGCTCAACAGCTCGTACGTGTCAGCGTATCTCTGCTCATTGTCCCTGAAGTGGTGCTGGGCACCCTGTACTACGCCACGCGTCCAGCCAGACAGGCAGCCGGGGATGGCCAGCACATCCCTGGTCATGGCTAGAGGCCAGCTTAACGTGGTCCTAAATAAGGAGGTCATGATACCTGGAGAGCTGCCCTCCGAGCCACTGCTGTAGGGGTCGTCACTGATTATCTGCGCAGCTCTGGCTTCTTCCGTCTTCCAGGTTTTATCCTCTTCCTGAAAAGAAGAGGATTTTAGTCTACTAACCGTAAAATCTGTTTCACTTAATAGTTACTTAGGGACACCAAACTCACAGGGTTAAAGAGGACCAAAACCCACCCTGGAGTCTATGAGATTCCAGGGCAGGCATACTTGATCCCCCTTGGGGCACCCTGTGGGGAGCAGCCACATCTCTGCTATCCCTTTAGCAGGGTGCGGGATCTATGAACGGCCGGCACAGGCATGCTCCCTGTTAAAGGGTAGCGGGGGATGTGTCCAGCAGCATGCTTAGATTCACTCGCATTAGAGTGGATTTGAACATGCTGTCTGGATGAGTGGCCGTGCATGCGCTGTAGAACCGGGAAGAGGTGAATTCATTCAGGCAACCTATGGGGGTTTCACACATCCTGGGTTTTGGTCCTTGCCCTTGGGGCACCCCCGATTGGACCAAAACCCAGGATAGTCTAAACCCTGGCTTTTGGTCCACTTTAAAGCCTCTTACTTCGGCATGCTTTTCCCTTAGAGACACAGCGCTGATGGGGTTAATGGTTTTTAATCAGGGACATAGCGCTAATTCATCAGTGCTGTGTCCCTAAGTGAAATGAGATGGAAAATGAGATTACTCACCGTGAAATCTATTTCACTTGATATTAATTTTGGAACACAACACTGATGTTCCATGGAGCATGTTGGTGCTTTATAAATCAATTACAATAGCAATATTGTTCCCCTATTGTCCAGTTGCCTTGACCTTGATGAATGGGACCACAAGGCAACTTGACTTGCTATATTTTTTATTTTTCTAAAGATGTCAGTAATAAATGTCATTTACACCCAGCAACATTTATTGTGAGAAATTCCTGTATAAGTCATTATGAACCGAGAAAAGGATGATGAGGAAAAATACAGATGCCTTAAAAAGGCACAAACCCATACCCGGCCACCTATTCCCCCCACCCGACTCATAAAAAACAAAAGAGTACTCACCTTTTGTTCCCCCAGCTGATTGGTCCTACTTACATGATGGAAATGCGCTCTTCCGCCATCAGTCACAGAGATGGGGCCAAGTCAATCATTTTAATAGAGTGGGCATGTCAGAGCTCAGCAGAACCCTTACACTGCAATAATTAGAGAGGGTGTGGCCACACCCCTGTGACTGATGGTGGAGGGGTGCAATCCCAACACAGAAGTGCAGGTGACTCATGCGTGTGATGCGATCCAGTGATTGGTTGGGTTGCTGATCACTGGAGTAGGACCAATCATCTGCGGGGGGACAAAAGGCAAGTAAACTTCAGTGCTATTTGCCATGACTATGTCATTCAGCAAACAGCTCCTACAATGGGGAGCAAGAGTGGGCGCATCCCTTGCATCCTTGGGCTGTGTGCGCGCCCCCGCCCCAGCCATTCAGATATGCTGGGACGGGAGCACGCGTTCTGTTGAGGATGCGTCCGCTCTCGCTTTGCATTGAAACTTATCAGAGCTGTTTGCCAAATTACATCACAGCTCTGATTGGGCAAAAGCCTGGGCATGTGCCATTGGTCCTGGAAAAGGTGAGTTGTACTGGGCAATTTGGGGGGTGTCACACAGTGGGGCACCCCAATTTCGGACACTCCCTGTCATTATTCTTAGATTATTTGTGAAGAGCTACAAATAAGTCTCATTAAACCTTTGAACAGCAAGGTATAAGCTACATGACAGTTCCATCGTCTTTGAGCTTGCGCTTAGGTTGCCATGGAAATAATATAAATAGTTCATAAACGAGCAAAACATTTGCCGGGACATTCTTTTCTATATATAGACAAATAGAGCATATTTATAGAGAATGTGATGGACCGAAATAAATAACAACTTGGTACATCTGGATCTAGAGATGCCAGACAACGATCAGGGGCTGAATGTTCCTGGGTGGGTGTGGGGGTGGCACGCTGGGTGGTGGGGTGGAGGGCTCGGGTGATTGCAAGTTATAAATAGCAACATTTGTTTTGGAGAATTCAACAAGCGATCTCTGCGTGAAGCAATGTTCTTGCTCTCAGCTCTGCAGCCAAAATAAAGGGCCCCCCATGCGGCTGAGAATTGGGAGCCCCCTTTACTTTACTACAAAGCTCCATAAGCCGCTGGACTTCCCCCAGAATATCCCAAACTGGGATGCCCCACTGTGTGAAACCCCCAGATCGCCGCTATGCACTTACCTCATCCCGGTCCAACGGCGCATGCGTGAATCCTTTGTTAATTAAAGAAAAGTCAGAGGAGAGACCCCCTTTAGCCCAATATATATATATTAATATATTTTTAGAGATTTACAAAGAAGGGAGAATCTACATTAGCTCAGGTAAATAATCTGTATGTAGAGCCAGATAATCTATTTAATGAAATAATATGATGGAGGGGTGCAATCCCAACACAGGAGGGGAATTCTTCTTTAAACCTAAAGACATTATATTGTTGAATGGGACAGAAGTTTTGGACAGTCTGGAATCCTTCCTTAATTAAAGAAAGGTCGGCTGAGAGATCCCCTTTAGCCAAATCATTTGTTTTAGAGAGATTTAGGGAAAAGAAAGAATCTACTGCAGTAAATCCTCTGTATGTAGAGCTAGAGAATCCCTTTAACAAAATAATATATTTATGGAGTTAAAGGGGAATTCTTCTTTAAACCTAAAGACATTATATTGTAAAAGGGAACAAAGGTTTTGGACTGATAGTCTGGAATCCTTCCTTAATTAAATAAAGGTCAGATGAGAGACCCCCTTTAGCCAAATCATTTCTTTTTTAGAGATTTAGGGAAAAGGAAGAATCTACTCTAGCTCCAGTAAATCATCTATATGTAGAGCTAGAGAATCCCTTTAACAAAATTATGTATTTGTTAATGGGGAATTCTTCTTTAACCCAAAATATATTATATTATGTTATATGTTAAAGGGGAACTCTAGTATATACACTATATACCAGTATATATATATCACGACCTTTAAAAAAAACAGAGGTGCATACATTTTGGGTTTGACTGTCTTGAATCCTGGTCAGGTAGGATGAGAGGCCCCATTTAGCCAAATCATTAATGTTTAGAAATTTAGGGAGAAGGAAGGATCTACTGTAGCTCCAGTAATTCATCCGTATGTAAAGACAGATGCTCCCCTGATGTATTTACAGGGTTAAAGCGGACCAAAACCCACTGAACTTGTGAAATACATTTGGCCAAAGCCCCTGTTGATACTCCCCTATTAGGATAAATGGATATTTCTGCTTTTCCAATTGTCCCGGAACACTGATTTATTTCCTGTTCCTCAGTGTAAGATGGCAGTTGATCAGTCATTGCATAGATGCAGCAATGACATAATTGCCACACACAACAGTAGCAATGAATGGAGGAGGCGGAGCTTTACAGCTAAAACAGGCGCCATTATCTGGGATTAGAGTGAAGTTGGAGCACTGAAAATTGACAAAAGGTGCTCCTCAGATCTTCAATCTTTAACCCTAAAGACATTATATTGTTAAAGAAGAACTCTAGTACATACACTATATACCAATATTTATATTATACCAGTCCCTTTAACCCTTCCTTAATTAAAGTGCTACTGCAGGTAATTGTTACACCATTGCGTTGGGCTACATTTGGCGCTGTCCTAAACTGCTTTCTGTTTTAGCTTTTCAACTAAGAAGAAAGGACCGAGATATTGAGGGTACAGGTTCACTATATGATTTCTCTTATGAAAAAGGTGGGCGTGGCCCTTGGATCAGCTCTCTGCACTGACAGCAATGTCATAAATCTGGAGGAGGAGGAGGCGGGAGGGAGGGACCAGCAATCCTGTCCCACTCTGCTGAGCTGATTTGGGGACAGGATAAGAAAAGGGACAGTCATTGGCTGAACCTGTAAACCAAGATATCTCGGCCATTTCTGCTTCAATTTTAAAATGGAAAACAGTTTAAAGCCAAATATAGCCCGCCACAATGGTGTAACAATTACCTTTATCTGCAGTCAAATTAGAGGTCCCGTTTAGCCAAATAATTTTGTTTTAGAAGAAGAATCTACTCTAGCTCTAGTAAATCATCTGTATATAGAGCTAAAGAATCCCTTTAATAACATTATGTAATTACAGATCTAAAGGCAGGTTCTTCTTCTTTCATATCTTTAGAGATTTAGAGAGAAGGAGCGTGAAGAGCTAGAGAATCCCTTTAATAAAATAATGTATTTCTGGAGTGTTTTAAAGAGGAAATTAAGCCAACCAATGCTTACCACTTCCTCATTCCTTTGTATGGCTGCCAATCACATGACTGCTGGTGACCAATTCGGTTTACCAGGTAAGCTTGAATGGCTGCCATAAGAGGGAAGGAGAAAGCGGCAAGCTTCGGCTCACTTGACTTCAGTGAATATAAAGGGGGGACTTTCTTTCACCCTAAAATGTACTGCTTTGTTACAGAGAAAATGAAGGTAACTAAATAAAGGCATCTTGTCTCTTTAACACGCAATCAGCCAACTTAAAAAAGGCTTAGAACACTTGTAGCATCTCAGGTAAGGCTGTAATGGAGAGATGTGCTTCCCCGCTCACCTGTAGCTTGGAGTCGGTCCTGCGCTTGCGCTGCTTGCTGTTGGAGAAGGAGTGCATGAAGTGCGGCTGGCAATAAAACTTTCCTTTAAACAAAAAAAAAGATTTTTAGTATAAGATAGGAAACAGTTCACTGCTGCTAAGTTCATGAACTCCTTACAAGGACATGCAATAAAAAATAAAGATAAAACCTAATATCTCTTAGTTGATCTCAGCATTGTAAACAGAAAGCTATAAAGGGAGAACCACTAACTGAGCTAATGCATGCTCTGGCACTCCACCTGCTGGCTGCCAGTGGTATCGCCAAAAAAGGCCCTATATAAAGTACACTTGTCATTTACTAAAATGTGGTGAACTCTCTATCAGAATAGCTGGGAGCGGAAGCGTACTCACAGCCAAAAGATGCAGGGATACGCCCGCTGTTTTTTACATTGGCAAGGGAGCCAGGAAGGAGGTGAGTGTTGAGGTGCCCGGGGGGGCTTCCACACAGCGGGGCATCCCGATCCAGCCCTGGAATCTTTAAAGTGGGTCAAAGCTCATGTATCTCTGGAGTCTAAATAATTCCAGAGCTAGGTCAGAGCTTGCCCTTTTGGAATGTTCCACTGTGCGAAATTCCTCTAGATTTGCCCAGTACTCACCTCGATCTGGTGATCCCGCAGTGCATGCACACCCCGGCAGTCCTTTCATTGAGCATTAATTTCTGGGCATTAATATGAATGCTAATTGGAGGAGTGCCCACATGTGGGATCATGGATCGAGGTGAGTTACTGGGTGAACCAGGGGGTTTCACACACAGCAAATTGGGATGCCCTTGTTAAGTGGATGCCTCGTTTCATGTAATGTCGTTACTACTGAATGGAAGCAGACTGGAATTAGAGGGCCACAAAAATCCTTGGCGGCCAAAACCAACAACCAGACACAACTGATGGTTAAAGGGGACCCTGTGACAGACTCTCTGCCCCTTTGGACTTTACACAGGTTCATTACTTTCCTTTTCTTAAGCATATTACAGACTGCCAGTGTATTGATTGATTACACCCCTACATACGTGATGAGGGAAAGTTTGTCCCTACAGGTGGAGAGGCTCTCTAATCTTTATTAAAGACCAATTACCTGAGTCAGAATGGTTAAGAGGCTTGTCAATTATTTCTGATATTTCAGCATAAGGTCTCCCTGTTCTGGGGGACTGGAAGCCACAGCACACACTGCAGCACTCGCCTCCTATTGAATATTTGCCAGCAGTCATGAATGTGTGCTGCGGCTTCTGCTCCCTCAGCACACAGAGACTCAGCACATAGATCAGATGAGTAAGATAAAATAGGGATTAGCCCCCCACCAGGCACTCCAAATTGGGATTTCTGTGCAACCACAAGCAGATTTTGGTCTTGCCCTGCATGAGACGGGCAACAGCCAATGGGGTTTGCCGGTTGAGGTAAGTACTCAACCTGACAATCAAATTTGTTTTTCTAGCGAGAGGATTTGAAATACTGCCCCCCCCCCCCCGGGGTTTTGGTCCACTTAACAGGTGCATCCTGATTTGGAATGCCCCCTCCCCCATTGAATCCCCAATTTCGTACCAGGCTCCCAAGGTTCATTCATGCGCACTCTTCTCCAATCTGCATTGATTGTCATGCCTATTAATATCCAATCAATACTGTATAAAAGAATTGGCGGGCGCCTCCTGCTGGCCACTTCCCTGCGGCTATGCACATTTAGATTTGCTTGTCGGGGGTGTGCACATCAGATGGAGGGGGGCAGAAGATGCTGCTGGAGGTCTACGCATGCACCATGGGATCAACTTCAGAGTTGAGTATATGGCAAAACAAGGAAAAGGCCAAAAGGGGAGGGCGGGCATCCCCATTTTCCCTGCGACTTGGGCATCTCGGTCTCCAGAATGTTGTGTTTTGGGCGTGATTCTGGGGGTTTTAACTAGCAGGGCATCCCAAATCATGATGCCCCTGGGATACGGTAACGTCCATCCCTGAGGTATTTTAGAACAGGGTCTAGAAGGGTTTTGGGCCACTTTAACCCTATTAGTGCTATGTCCCTAAGTGAAATAAGAAATATACCTTTATGCATCTAATTGGGGTTTGAGGTGGGGAGGCTCTCCAGGTGACGTGCAGAAGTCTCCCAATTAGATATCCATGATATTCACTAAAGCTTAGATAGCTCTAAAAATAAGCTGGAGAGCTTGCCCCATGAGGCAACAAGCTCTCCCACAAGTAGAAGAGTTTGACACCTTTTAGGGATTAACCCCCCTAACAGCATCCGCCATGATGATGATCTTTCCAGTGTTCCCTTCCATATTTAAAGGGCACTTACCCTGCTCCATGTTGAAGACGTAATTCCCTAGACGCAGAACGGTGGAGCAGAAGGAGCACTTGAAGCACTCTCGGTGGAAGAAATGGCCCTCAGCGCTCAGCCGCTCCACCACGTACACTCGCTTCTTGCAGAAGTAGCACATGTCGCTTCCTCCGATGTTCGGGGGGAACTCCTTCCGCAGAGAACCCTGAATAAAAGAGAGTTATGTTATTGGAACTGGTCTAAGCTTTTGGGGGTCGGGGTACAACCTCCCAGGGAGGTCTTTCTGCAGACATATCCCACTCTCAACCCGTATGTTGCCATACTCACTTGGTCCGGCACTTTTATCTCCTAGTGTCGGGGCAAAAAGCCATCTCCGGGCACGGCATTAGGGGGTGGCAAAATGGACAAGCTGCCCAAGGTCCCTGGGTTTAGTGCCCCCAAGTTTGCTATTGTTTGGGATGCTGAGTGTAAAACTCACAGATGCTCATACAAAAGGGGGTTGCTGAAGGAATTGCAGACAATCAGCACCCGGGGCCGTGGGCGGCCAATCAGCGGGCAACCAATTCAAGATGGAAAGGGCCTGAACCTGCAGAAGCCCTGCCTGGCATTGAGGCCCTGGCACATGACCGAGTTTGCCACCCACTAGAGCCAACCCTGGGTATGATGGTAACAAACCTATTTCAACAACGTGCAGAAAAAGGTCTGGGCCTTATTACAATTCAGGTTTTGCAATGGCCCCATACAGGATAAATACCCATACTGCCCAGTTGGCTCCCTGTAATCAGCAGCACTACAGCACTACATGTGCCTGATGTGCGCAGACTGACGGACAGAAGGCATAGGAGACAGACAGACAACAGAAGAGGGCAGACTGCAGGTTTTACCTTTTCAGAAGGAGAAGCAGGGGAAGAGGAGGAAGAGGCAGACACATCAGCTATGGCAGTCACTCCGCCATCCAGGCAGCTCTGAATGTAACACAAAACCCCATTATAAACCAGCCTGAGACACACAGGGCAATTAGACAATGTCATATATGCTTAGTGGACCTAAAACCTCTTTTGAAATTCAACTGTTAACAAGGGTCCTGGTCCACTGGAACAATAACCTAGCCAAAACCATATCTACCCCCATCCCATGATCCGTTGGTGAAATGCTATATCCTTGGCTATGGAGAGCATTTGTTGACCAGCAGGAAATTACATTGGGGGGCTCAGTGAAAACATCATGGCCTGGCCAGGACTAATAAAATCCCAGACTGAACAAGGTTCCTGGTCCGCAGAGGCACTAAAGTAACCAACAATATATCCACCCCTGCTCGTGATCCCTTCCTGCAATGCTACAGACTAAGCCATGCACTGGTTGACTTGGCTGGGAAGCACCTTAGAGGTGGATCTCATTCATGATGCCATGGGCTGGCTGAGGTCTAAAAAATCACTGGCTGAGAGAGGGTCCTGGTCCATAGGGGCACTAAACTATCCTAGACTACACCATATGCAATCCTGCCCATAATCCATTTGTATGCTGCCTGTTACGGGGTTATTGGGGGGGGGGGGGGGGATTCTGGTCTGGTGCATCATAGTCCAATCAATTTGGTAAATAACTGGAACAATAAGTTTTAGTGGTAAGTATGTATTGAGCAGCTATCCTATTTCTCCATGGTAAGTACTTCTATGACTTGTACCTGGATTTTACTGCTTACCAGCTCTGATGGTCTTGTTCTACTTTTGTGGTCGCTCATGTAAAGGCTGACCAGGACCTCGGCCACGGCCCCTACCCTGCTGGACACAGTGCCTATAGTGGCCTACTCCAGGAAAGGAACAGAGATAGGATGGGGAAAGAAGAAGATGAGAGATAAATAAGAGTCAGCAGAGGAAGCACACACTGAGAACATGCAAAGTTACTCCAAGGTCCCCGGGCAAAAACCGCTTTGGGCCCCATGTCTGGGCCTACTTCACCAATTGCACTCATTGAATCTCATCCTATAACAGTCACATCACAGTGTTAAATCCCAGCTAATTGGAAGGCACATCTACTTCAGTATAACTATAACATGCAAAGAAACTGTTAAAGAGGAAGTTCAAGCTTTTTTTAACACCCGGCCACCCCTCCCTCTCCTTGTGCAAAGCTTGATTTGGATATTAAAATAATATATCTGATTGCTTCAATTGTCCCCTGATGCCATTGGGGGGAGGGCACTGCATGGTGCTTGAGTGACATTCTAACTTGAGTGACACGAAAATAATATAGAAGACAAACTCAACAAATATCTTAAGAGACAGTGATGGCTAGTTTAATCACAAACACAAAGTATGGGGAGCAAACATTTTTATGGCAGCTTTTGTTCCCCATATTTTGTACTTATCTTGAGTGACAGATTGAGTGACTGACCTGTCACTCAAGGTCCCAGCTTCAGCTTCAGTGCAGACTTCCCACCCCCCAAGTGAATTGCTTTTTATGGTATTGCCCAAATTGATCTTAGCATAGGGTGGAGTGTTACAAAATGCTTAGACATCCTCTTCAACACTTTTAACTTCAAGACAGAATGACAATATATCGTTATCAACAGGATGTGTCTCAATCTTGTATTCTCTACACCCCAATAGACATATGGTAACTGACAAACAGGGCCGTACACACCATAGAGGCACGGAAAGCAGCTGTTACCGGGCCCATGGGAGAAGAAGGCCCCATGCAAGCTGACTCCTCACTTTCAGCACCTGACTGGCGCTACCCCAGTATGCAGTGTTGGCACCAGGGGCCAGAGCTGATGCTGACATCTTAGTTCCACCCTGTGAAACCTACAGCTCTGACCTCTGGTGCTCCCAAAAGACAGTGCACACACGGCATACCGTGGTAGCATCTCGGACCCTACTGGGGCCCCACTGTCAACGACCCAGGCTCCACACTGCTTAGAATTCCAATCAGACCACAGGCCTGATTTGGGATAACCTTGTGTGTGTGAAAGCCCAGGATAATCTGAAGTCTTATTCCAATCGCAACTCCCATGGCGCATGCACAGGCAATACAATGCTGAAACAATGCTGAATTAATTGACCTTTGGGGCGCCTCCTTCTGGCTGTGCACAAAATGCCTGTGGAGGGTGCGCACATCGGATGGGGCGGGCCAGGGGATGCCGCCGGAGGCCAGCACATGCACTATGAGATGGAGGAATGATGTAATCCGGGGGGCTCAGACAGTAGGACTCCCACTGGGGAGGGTTTCACTATGGCGCGGGAGTCTTTTTCACTATAAAGTATCATGGGGCCCACTATAGCTTTTGCTATGGGACCCTGTAAAAACTTTGTATGCCCTTGCTGACAAGGGTGGGCTACCCAGAGGCTCCAATTACAAAGACTGGGCTACTAGGAGGCACCCATGACATGGGTTGGGCTAAGCAGAGACACAAATGACAAAGAAATGATTTCCATGGGGCACCACTGGTTGGCTTCCAAGAGTCAATGGTCAATGAGAACCCACAGAGATGAAAGGAGTAACAAAGTAACAAAGGAGAGGTAACAATAGGGAGGGGTGTGCCAAGCTGAGGTGCCAGAGTATATGAACATTTGATTGGATATTTAAAGCATTCTCCAAATGGTGCACATTATGTGGGAAAACACCCCATGCAGATGAATAAAAGTCTATTATTGCTGGTATTTAATCCATACGTCACACTAAAACATTAAAAATCGTAATAAATAAGCAGAACATTGGTTAGAGAAGTGAGCCAAACATAAAATAAATGATGCAAACGTTAAATGGGGCCCTGTCATAGCTCATACAGTGACCCCTTTTTCCTGTTATTTGAACTCAACTGGATGCAACTGGACAACTAAAGACTGAAATAGCTGAGACAAATGGTGATTCGTTTCCCATGACATGATTTAAAGTGAGCAGAAATCTGATACATAAGGTGGAGGAGCAACAATGATGGGGTTGAACTTCTGGGCCCTAGTGCATTTCAAGGCTAATACAGTAAATGTGTTCTGTCTTAATTGGATGCAGCTAGACAACTAAAGACGGAAACATCAGAGATGAATGATGCTTCTTTTCTCTAAATGATGCCAAGTGTACAGAAATATGATGAATAAGGTGGAGGAGCAACAATAATGGGGCTCCCCTGACCTTCGGGGCCCCAGTACATTTCAAGGATCATACAGTAAATGTGTTCTGTCTTGCTTCCTTTCTCTAAATTATGCCAAGTGAGCACAAATATGATAAATGAGGTGGAGGAGCAACAATGATGGGGTCCCCTGACTTCCTCAAGTTACGCCCCTGGGCGGGACATGGATCAGTGTTCAGTAGTACTGTGCAGTTTCAGTTCAAGTTGCTCTATCAATGTCGGTGGAGAAATATAATGAAACGTCTTGAAAAAGTGAACAATTCCCACAGATCACGTCACATGAGGCCTTTGGACTGAAAGTATAAAGGTGTCACAGTGATTATTTGTGGAGCCGGTTAATTACTGCACATAACACTTCCTCCAAGATACATTCATTTCTGGGAACATCACTGCTTGGGAACTGAGGAATTTCCTTTAGAAACATTGCCCAGGAATTCTAAAGAATTATTGAGTAATAACTGTTATTCAACAGAACAACCCATAAAACATACAAAGCCACTGCAGAAAGGGGGCAAAGACCTACTGAAGTATGTAGACAGCAACACACATACAGTCTTCATCCCCTATCTCACCCATATAAGTACATATAACTATTCATTTAGAATAATTAAAGGGTAAGTCCACTTTTAAGTGTATATTTTTGTGTGTCAAAATGATGCCTTCAAAGTTCAGAGCTGATCTAGTTTTTTTTTCCTATGTTAGTAAATGTAAGTGTTATGGAAGCAGTTTTCATTACCTGCAATCTGTTGTCATTGGCAACGTACACCAAGAAGAGAGAAGCGAGCCCTGTACACTCAGAAATACTGCTGCTGGGCATGTATAAGAGTGAGTGAGCTCCCTCACCTCAGCAACAGCCACAGCAGCAGTGTTCTGTGTGTACAGGACTCTCTTCTCTCTTCTCAGTGCACAGACTTGGTGTACGTTGCTTATGGGATAGTTTGTTATGCTTTAAAATAACTAAAAACAATACATAGTACATCTAAACTACATTAGAAACACCAGTCCTGTCCCAGTGTTACTCAATGTTGTCCTAAACATTTCTCAAACCTCCCCCCCTCCTAATTTCCACATCCTGATGACTTACATTATGCCAAATGCAAGGCGGGGGGGGGGGTAAATACCTACTGAAGAAGGCAGTGATAAAAATATAGGGTGAGATTTATTTCTAATTTTATTATTGATTATTGTTTACAGCCTTCACCAAACCTATAAAACAGTGCTCACCATATTCCCATACCTTCCAACTTTTCAGCATGGGAAAGAGGGACAATTGGTAAATGAAGCCACGCCCCCTCATTGATTGATGGATAGGAGATAGGGTGTAACTGTTACAACAATATAATCACTTCCAAAAGGCAAATTAATGATTTATTGGTGCACAACTGCATGTTACACCTCAAATAAGGACAAATGAGATTGAGGAATGGGGGACATTTACTCAAAAGAGGGACAGTCCCTCCAAATCAGGGACACTTGGGAGGTATATATTCCTCCTCAAATGTCTCTAAGCCAGCAAAAGCACAGCTCTGCTGCTACTTATAGTGTCTATTCCCTAACTCGCTGATGTAAGTATACCTAACTAAAAAAAAATAATTTTCAGCGCAATATATTTCAAATAAACTACACGGTATGTATTTTACAAACATACACTTCACACTGCAGGTTAACAAATAGGCCATAAAACACACTGGGGTTGATTCAGAGCCAGTTGAGAAAACTCACTCTTTTTTAGAAGAAAAAACTGCCATTCACTTTCATTGTCTGCCTTGGAGCTGATTCAACACCAGGTAAAAATGTACATCTGGTTGTTGAATAAGCCCCAAGTTAGACAATGAAAGTGAATATCAGTTTTCTCACCTGGTGCTGAATGGACCCCAATGCTGGCTCAGGTAAGTGGTCCTGTACCTGTCCTCAGCTCATTTATTACTCAGTTGTCTTGAGTTCTCTCTTCATCTAGCACATTAGGCTCGATTCAGAGAGACAAAAAAAACTTCTGTTTTAGTGCCGATCTGTTTTTTGTGTGAAATGTTTCCGTTCTCGTATGAGTGTACGAGCGATTCTATGCATGCATTGCAATCCTTCTGTAAACTTTCCGTCCGTTCGTCCGTTAATTTTCACATGTTACAACGTAGGCTTTCGTTTTTGCACTTTTCCCATCGTGTCCTCCCACGAATCCTTTACGTTTCCCATTCGATTCTGTTTCCCTTTTTCAATAAATAATCGTCCAGACGGAATCCTTACGATCTTGCGCCTGCGTACTACAAACTTAACTCATTAAAGTGCTTGCCTACATATTTGCCACCCTCACTTCTACTACAATGTCTAGCTAAATCACTTAGCACTATCCTCCAGCTTCCCTTTTGGACCCTTAAAGCTCACCCAAACCACTTAGCACTAGCCTCCATCTTCCCTTTTGGACCCTTAAAGCTCACCCAAATCACTTCTCGGTCATGTGAATATTCATCTTTAAATATTTCTGGGCCCATTAGTTTTGTGTTAATGTATTTTGTAAATGAAATGACCGTAACTTTCTAATTTTTACAACTATAAAAAACAAAATACATAGCAATGGCAGGCCACAGAAAATTATTCTTCATCTGTGGTCCCCAACGAGTTGCGCAGCTCCTGCATCTCGCCCACCAACTGAAGGATCCTGACACTCAGTTGTGCCACTCTGGCACGTGTGGTCCCTGTTAAAAAATGTAAATAAAATATTGGTATAACCTTGTTGGGGTCATACTGCAGTGCCCCCCCCCCCCCGTATGGTCCAAACACCTAAATCTGGACTTCAAAAGCCAGAGGGCCCTTGCCACCACGGCCCGGGTTTTGCATAATGCCCGATTAGAGAACCCCTGGCCCGCATTCTGCAGGCAAAGAACGGGCATCAGGAGCAAGGGCAGGAGTGGATATCCAGAATCCCCTGACTCAAACTGATGAAATAAGCCCGAGCTCTGCAATATATAAGCATCATGGGACGACCCTGGATGCCCTGCAAGAACACTGAGGAATCGCATAGCTGGACCAAACACTGCTTGTATGTTGTGCGAGTGGCACATCTTGCGGTTCCTGCAACCAAATATAAAATAATTACACAAAGCAAAGGTAACCGAAAAAAACAATAACTCCTACAACAAATTAAGATTCAAGTTCAACAATCCAAATATAATTCACAAAGGACATAAGTCTAAAAAAATATTGCAATTATATGGATGTGTGGGAAAATAAATGTTTACATGCTAAGGACTAATTAAGGTCAGCATTAAAATGCATCTAGAAGGCATACATGAAATGTATTGATTCAGGTATGCATTGCTATACAATTTATGGCCTCGGCCATGCTGATACATGCAATGCCTTGGTGCTAAAGGCGCGCAGATTCCTCCACATAGCCGCAAAACATGTTCAACAATAGCAATCCGAGCCCTCAAAGGTCTCGTAAGTGGATCGGAAATGAAACGGATTTATAGGGTGGTGGTCCGTCGGAAATCAGCTCTCTGAATCAGACGCAAGCCCATCCCAACAACGTAAGTATTCTGAACGAACGAAAAATTTCCGTTTGGAAAATGATCCGAACTAACGGAAATGTTCCGATTTGCTTCCGTTCATCGAAAGCGCATTCCCGAACGTTTGTACGAATGAAAAAGGAACGAAAAAAGGCAAAAAAAAGACTAACACCCACTAAAAATTTCACAGACAACTACTTGAGGAAGAGTCCTGATCCACAGGGGCACTAGGCTAGCCTAGTCTACACCATATGCACTCTTGCCAATAATCCGGCCCTGCAATGCCATAGCTTCAGCTTTAGTGTGTACTCTAGCTGGAAACCATCTTAGAGGGGAGGCTCAGTAATGACTACATGGGCTGGCCGGGGACAATAAAATCCCTGGCTGAGAGGGAAAAATACATTTAAAAAATCATGCAAAAAATAAAAAAGATTGGGAGTAGGATGTCAGCTGTGGTGACCTAAGCAGTCCAAGTTGTCACAAACACCAGCTTCCTGAACCTGTCACTTGCGTGTGCCATCCAGGTGTACAAGAGCATTGGAGGTCTGATTTCTTCTAATTGATAAAAATGCAATAGAATATACAATTAGCCTATACATGGGAACCGTGCACAAACTAAGCTACCAACTGAACGTCTAATTCCTGTAATTGCTTCCATTGTGAACTCCCGCTATGAGCTTGAGATGGCTCTGCTTGATTAATTCCTAGCTTTTTCCTGCATCTTGGATGCCTTGGATGGATCTCCCATGTATGACCAGGCCTATCCCTGCAATCCGGCACCAATGGACCCTGGTGTGCTGCTTTGTTACCATCCTGAGAAGTTTGTCTCTGACCATATTACCACAGATAGTTTTGTTTTCCAATCTGATCTTGCTTGCTAGACCACCAGAGTCCCAGGTGTGTAGATTGAGCCCTTTCTCACCATTGAGGGCCATAGACCAGGAACTCATAGACTTATGTCTGCTTCTTATTGACTGAAACATTGCATTTCATTTCATCAATTGCCACTTTACGCCCTGTGTTACAAGGCGATCACGTTTTAGACTGCAAAGCACAATGTTCTCCCATGGGGAGTAGCTGTACAGTACATGGTTCTCTTCAGTGTTTGCACAATGTTTCTTTCCATGGTTAGTGTGACCTCCTTGTTCCCAGAGCTGATGATCGGCTATTATATAAAATGTTTTTTCCATTTCCCATTTCAGTTTCCTGAGCGCTGCCACTCAGCGGTGTGCACAGCGAGGTGGGATCATATGGCTTGGCTGACCATCAAAGACTCTGAAGCTCCAGAGTACCTGCTGAACCTGGAGGAAGTGCCCTTAGATTTCTAGTTTAGCCTGTTCTGTGTCCAATGTACATAGCTGGCAGGCGAGGAATGAGGATGGTGAAAAAAGTGCCATAAAGAGGAACCAGAAGAAACCTACATGGAATTACAATACTGACCAACTTCTGTAAGTGCATAAAACAAATGTTTGTCAGAGAGGGCAGGGCTGTTTCTAGGGGAGCAGGGTGATCGCCCTGGGTGCCAAGACCATTGGGTGCACCTTTATGCCAGCCATTCAGTTTTCTACAGATGGGTCAGGGCCACTGTTAGTGGTGCCGGCCATAAGACAGGCCCCTCATCCCCCCATATTGGGCTCAGTCATGGTAGGGGGTACTGGCTGCTGCTTATGAAAAGGCACAGCATGACACATAGCTGTATGGGGCAGCAGCAGCATCATAAAATGGGTGAGGAAGTGGCAGATTTTTTTCCTTCCGCACTGACTGTTATTTTGCCTAGAAACTGCTTTGACTATTAATCAATGAGACAAACTTAATTCAGTAGAAGGATTTTAGCCAATATTTATGATGCTGTCCAAAAATGTCATACTATTACTTGAATAGCTGGTTCAAGAAGATCTGGTGGTCCATGGGCATCCCCTTGTCAGGCCTGGCATTTGCTTGAACCAAAGGCGATAGGCAGGACTTATCTGATTATCCCCCCCACCTATCAAACACACACCCAAAATGACCTTTCCCCAAGCAGCTGGTTCAAGAAGGCCTGATGGTGCTTTCATAGACCATGCCCTGGTAGGGTTCAGTATCTTCTCCAGCCATAGTTATTACACAGGACTAATTACTAGTGTTGAGTGAACCTGTAGAAGTTGGGGTTCAGCAAGCTGAACTTTGAACAGAAGTTTGGTTCGGGTACCCGAACTTGACTCTAACCCCATTGAAATCAATAGGGACCCAAAGTTTGTGAACCAAAAATGGCTGTAAAATGGGGGGTATATAAAAAAGATACTCATGGTACTGAATAAACCCTAATGTAATCACCCTCTCCCTACCTAATTTAATGCCTGACACTGGATGAGGGTAAAAGCTCCAAGATCTATTGTATCGAGAGTAAAATACAAGAGGTATCCATGAAAACAGTGAAAAAAACAATGCAAAAGCAACCTCTGCGCTGTAACATTTTTCAGGCCAAGGTGGACCCTCAATCAGGGGTTCCCTTCCAATCTACTTGCCTTGAAAAGGTACATTTTTCTCTGTTCCTCAATGCAGCTACAGCCTCTCCCTGTCTAACATACCTAGCTGTAACTGGACATGTGTCTTATACAGTGGGGTCACGTGTCCCGCCTGGCCAATCACAGCCATACTGGGCATGCCGATGGTTGCTATGGGCTAAAAGCTGGTTGATTGGCAGCTTTATTATTCAGCTGAAGAAGTTCACAGACTTCTGGCTAAAATCTGTGTTCGGATCCGGGGACCTGAACCTGTGATGTTCAATATGAACGCAAACATTGCGTTTCGGATTCGGTCATCACTAATGATTACTTTTCCATTTCTCCCCGTCCTACTATCTAGTCCTTGTCAGGGTCATCTTCATGATGCTGTGAAGTTTGAAGCCCTTTTTTAATCCCTCCATATCAGCACTACGATTTGGTCCATAGCCAACGACTTGACATAGGGGACATACATATGTACACACATTTCATTAGCAGAGGTGTAGAATGAGCCACATAGCCAAGGCAACTGGACTGTATTTTTATTAAAGAAGTTCAACTAGTCACCCAACTAACTTTCTGGCTGGATTTCATTCTCAATTTAAAGAGCCAGTTGCATGACTAGTGAAATGTCTCCAAGAAAGAAAAAACAAGTCCAGTTGCTTTGATGTATTACTACAGCTGTACCATGACATAGACATATGAGAACCTTGATGGATGAGCAGAAATATATTATTGCTGCAGATTGAACAATATAGTTGCATGATGCACTATACCCCGGAATAGGCCGCCGCTATCATCATCACTGATTATCTCTGCGTATTCAGGATGCCTCATTCTATGGCAGGAAGTCAGCGTTTCCTGATTACACTAGGTCTATGTAAACTTTAGAGAGAATAGAAAAACCAGGGACACCCACTATTCCATTAAAGGGCCAGCGCACAAAAAGGCAAATACTAAGGCCCTTATTTATGAAGGAATAGCGACAGGTAGCGACTGGTGAGCGACCGGTAATGACGGGCATCGCCACAAGAACGCCTGCTCCCCACCACAATCACACATTTATCAAGCCAATCCTGCTTAGCGACTGAGATAGCGCCATATAGCCACTCATTCATCATTATTCCAGCCTCAGCCCACAGCGCCAGCGTCCGACCTTGAACAGCGACAGGTATGACCTCTCGCTACCTGGCGCTCTCCAATGCATTTCAATGGAACACTCTTTAAATATTCATAATTAATTGTTATTATTTTTTTTTTTTTTTTATTTTTAAATGTGAAAAATTCTGTGACCACTTCTGCCATGTTACCTTTTTTAAGGTAACAAAAAAAAAAATGTGTGCAGAATTGATATTACAGGTCTGATATTATTGTATTCATATTACTAAATTATTTTAAATTTTTTTTTTTTTTTGGGGTTTCCAAAAATATGGTGGTTCGGGGGTTAAAAAACTACTTTTAACACATCGCCGCCAGCGCTCTGGGGTTTAAACATGCATTTCACAGCGCGAAAATATTTTGAGCGTGATTTTTTGATGAATATGGTGGAAGCCGGTCGCTCTGACGTCGCTGTCATGCGCACCCATACATCGCGGAACCTGTCAAATAGCGACTCGTCACTTTGTATTCAACATTACTGCACACCGACTCAGTCGCTATCAACAACCGAACAATGGCCAAGCACAGCGACTACTAGCGGACGCTCTGAAAATACTGCTACAGTCGCTCAACTGTCGCTACCTGCCGCTATTAATGAATCGGCCTCCCCGTCACGCTAAGTTTAGAATTTAAAGCTCCTCTTAGCTAAAGGGCGCATCCTTTATATCTGAGCAGTCCTCCCCTATAAATGCAGAACCATGTTCAAAAACGCTGATTCTTCTACCTTCCATTAAAAAAAAAGAAAAAAAAAGCTTGGCTGATTTGACCCCTCCTCTTGCTATCTGGTGTGTTGACTTGGATATTGATTGTTGGACCATTATTTCATGATATTGTTCCTTTGATGATGCCTCTGCGCACCCAAAACGCACGTGTAGCTCCTGAGATGTTAGTGTCAGTTGGGTTATCAGTGCAAGCAGGGCATGCGCACTATACAACCTACACAATGCGAATACCTGGCCGGGGTCAGGAAAAAATAAGCTGCGCTTGATCAGGGTCTTGCCATTGGCTGTGATCTGTCCAATCACAGAAGAGAGAAGAATTACACAGTTCCAGTATATTAAGTGCATTTCCAGAGAGACAAAATACATGAGAGTCATAAGGAGAACAGGAAACAGAGGTCTTCCTCCTGAATCTTCGCTTATACCCTAATAGACTGTAAGCTCTTCTCCTTCTGTATCCTCCCTTATACCCTAATAGATTGTAAGATCTTCTCCTTCTGTATCCTCCCTTATACTCTAATAGATTGTAAGCTCTTCTCCTTCTGTATCCTCCCTTATACCCTAATAGATTGTAAGCTCTTCTCCTTCTGTATCCTCCCTTATACCCTAAAAGATTGTAAGCTCTTCTCCTTCTGTATCCTCCCTTATACCCTAATAGATTGTAAGCTCTTCTCCTTCTGTATCCTCCCTTATACCCTAAAAGATTGTAAGCTCTTCTCCTTCTGTATCCTCCCTTATACCCTAATAGAATGTAAGCTCTTCTCCTTCTGTATCCTCCCTTATACCCTAAAAGATTGTAAGCTCTTCTCTTTCTGTATCCTCCCTTATACCCTAATAGATTGTAAGCTATTCTCCTTCTGTATCCCCCCTTATACCCTAATACATTGTAAGCTATTCTCCTTCTGTATCCCCCCTTATACCCTAATAGATTGTAAGCTCTTCTCTTTCTGTATCCTCCCTTATACCCTAATAGATTGTAAGCTCTTCCCCTTCTGTATCCCCCCTTATACCCTAATAGATTGTAAGATCTTCTCCTTCTGTATCCTCCCTTATACTCTAATAGATTGTAAGCTCTTCTCCTTCTGTATCCTCCCTTATACCCTAATAGATTGTAAGCTCTTCTCCTTCTGTATCCTCCCTTATACCCTAAAAGATTGTAAGCTCTTCTCCTTCTGTATCCTCCCTTATACCCTAATAGATTGTAAGCTCTTCTCCTTCTGTATCCTCCCTTATACCCTAAAAGATTGTAAGCTCTTCTCCTTCTGTATCCTCCCTTATACCCTAATAGAATGTAAGCTCTTCTCCTTCTGTATCCTCCCTTATACCCTAAAAGATTGTAAGCTCTTCTCTTTCTGTATCCTCCCTTATACCCTAATAGATTGTAAGCTATTCTCCTTCTGTATCCCCCCTTATACCCTAATAGATTGTAAGCTCTTCTCTTTCTGTATCCTCCCTTATACCCTAATAGATTGTAAGCTCTTCCCCTTCTGTATCCCCCCTTATACCCTAATAGATTGTAAGCTCATCTCCTTCTGTGTCCTCCCTTATACCCTAATAGATTGTAAGCTCTTCTCCTTCTGTATCCTCCCTTATACCCTAATAGATTGTAAGCTCTTCCCCTTCTGTATCCCCCCTTATACCCTAATAGATTGTAAGCTCTTCTCCTTCTGTATCCTCCCTTATACCCTAATAGATTGTAAGCTCTTCTCCTTCTGTATCCTCCCTTATACCCTAATAGATTGTAAGCTCTTCTCCTTCTGTATCCTCCCTTATACCCTAATAGATTGTAAGCTCTTCTCCTTCTGTATCCCCCCTTATACCCTAATAGATTGTAAGCTCTTCTCCTTCTGTATCCTCCCTTATACCCTAATAGATTGTAAGCTCTTTTCCTTCTGTATCCCCCCTTATACCCTAATAGATTGTAAGCTCTTCCCCTTCTGTATCCCCCCTTATACCCTAATAGATTGTAAGCTCTTCTCCTTCTGTATCCTCCCTTATACCCTAATAGATTGTAAGCTCTTCCCCTTCTGTATCCCCCCTTATACCCTAATAGATTGTAAGCTCTTCTCCTTCTGTATCCTCCCTTATACCCTAATAGATTGTAAGCTCTTCTCCTTCTGTATCCTCCCTTATACCCTAATAGATTGTAAGCTCTTCTCCTTCTGTATCCCCCCTTATACCCTAATAGATTGTAAGCTCTTCTCCTTCTGTATCCTCCCTTATACCCTAATAGATTGTAAGCTCTTCTCCTTCTGTATCCTCCCTTATACCCTAATAGATTGTAAGCTCTTCCCCTTCTGTATCCTCCCTTATACCCTAATAGATTGTAAGCTCTTCTCCTTCTGTATCCTCCCTTATACCCTAATAGATTGTAAGCTCTTCTCCTTCTGTATCCCCCCTTATACCCTAATAGATTGTAAGCTCTTCTCCTTCTGTATCCTCCCTTATACCCTAATAGATTGTAAGCTCTTCCCCTTCTGTATCCCCCCTTATACCCTAATAGATTGTAAGCTCTTCCCCTTCTGTATCCTCCCTTATACCCTAATAGATTGTAAGCTCTTCCCCTTCTCTATCCTGTGGATGTGCGAGTGGTGTGAATAAACAAAGATGGGTTGCTCATGACTCATTGCTTACATGCTGCGGCTCCTTCTGTGGCTGAGCGTCGCAGTGGGCAGAGTAAGTGGAGGGCGGAGGTAAAGGGATAGGTGAAGCAGTTGAAGCAGGAGAATCATAGAAAGAGATGGAAGAAGGAAGGTGACAGAAGCCGGGAGACAGGAGATCATTCTGTATAGGACAGAAAAGACAGAAAGGAAAAAGTTATTCAAACCGAAATGAAAAAAAATATTTGTGCTAGACAGGTGTTAGGGGAGAACATGCAGAGTCATACATTGCTATATCGAGAAACAGGCTTGGAATAGCCCAAAGGTCTACCAGAAAAACCCCTGGTGGGCCGCTAGACTCCCCATGAGGGCCCTCATCACCAAAACCTGAACTATGTATAACTTATTTATGCTATCCCAAGTGCACACACACACAGACAATACACCCTGGATAATGTTTCTGTGCATAGGCCCTAAATATAAGCCAGTGATACTTGCATCTAAGTGTAGGGTGGGCTTCCAGAGCCAGTTCTACTGGTGGCACGAATCAGACACTGGAAAAAAAGCCTGAACATTGGGGTATAAAACTCAGCTGATTAGACTTTAGGTCAACCTTAAAATACCTGTCCAGGCAACGCTGCTGAGCCAGCCTACTCAGGTTCAATAAAACGTACTGGTGAGTGCCAATGTAAGATAGTTACATCTGTCACAATCTATGGTCTATACTTTTGCTAGTCTAATTGTATCCAAGTCAGTTACAAACTGCCATCTTAAAGCGGACCTTCACTCTGAATAAGAGTCTATCTTATATGTTTCCCACACACTGTACATACAGATTAATCACATTAAAAATCATCCTACCTGCACCTACTGCATGCTATGAGCCTTTAAACATCCAAGCGGCTCATGGAGCATCAGGCAGCCTGAAAACAGAAAGTGTCTTCTGACTGTGCTGCTCTGCATTTTGGGATTGCTGTCCTTTCCCTGACCCCAGCTCTGCTCTGTCTGTGCAAAGCTATAACCCACCTCCCTGTACTTTATCTCACTCTCCTCTCCTCAGTATGTGATGCTTCTGAGTCAAGATGGCGGCGCCCGTATCCTAAAGTCCTTAACAGAGTTGCAGTCCGGTGGGGGAAAGAATAATAAGTGACTAAAAACTTAAAATATATTAATTTTAGATGCTGGGGAATAGTTTTTTAGGGGTTTGGGCTTTTTATTAAATCATGCTGAAGGTCCGATTTAAAGGAGACCCAGCACCTATATGAGTGTTAAGATAAGGATCGTTACATCTGTAACATTTCTATCTATCTATCTAATGTCTACACTTTTGCTGGTCTAATTGTTTCCAATTTACAAACTGTCATTTTAAAGCGACCCAGCCCCCAAATCTTCTGAGGAGAGAGAGATCCCCTTGGCTGATCCTGTTTGCAGTTAGCAGTGTCCTGTCCCTTTTAGTTTTGCCTCATTTGTATTGTGTTATTGGTATTAGCGTCAGACACATCACACAGGGCGGGCGCTGGACACCTTGCGATACCTGTTTGGACAGAGAGGATCCGGGGTCAGAGTCGCTGAGCGTTGGAGATGACAGAGGAGAGAGGTGAGGAGCTCGAGGATGGAGGACAGGGGATTTAGAGGGGAAATGAGGTGTGCAGAGAGCTGACACTTTATCCTGTACAGAGCAGAAGTGATACGACGTATTATAAATCACAGCAGCAAAATGTAACACAATGGCCTCCATTCAACATGTGTAACAAGAAATAAAAAATACATTTTCAGCTTTTTTGAATTCTTGTGATTCAAGGAATACATTTTCTACACTCATTTTATTCACTTGTCTTCTCTAAAAAAGTGAAAAAAATACAACTGAAATCTACAATTGTAAAAAATTAGTTTGATTCAACAATGCGTTGAACAAATAGGTGCCCTGAGCAGGTGTAAAAAATAGCCCCTTAGGCTTTTTTTTTACCTAAAAATCCAGGTCAGTAATTGCCAGCATGTTTTTATTTCATTAACTTTTATATTTTTTTGGACTCTTAATTTAAAAAATGACTGGCGACACCCTGGGAAGAGCACCAAACCTGGGCCAAAAGCTAAAGGGACCAGTGAGTTGCCAGGACCAGACCGTTGCACCAGGTTGATAATCTGGGCTATGATTGGTTTTCATTTTAACTGGTTTTGACTATCCTGGGTTTTGGTTCCTGCCCCCAGGGCATCCCAATCGGGGATGCTCCGCTGTCTGAACCCCCCCCAGGTTGCCCCATCTCACTCACCCTTTCTTGCGCAGCCTCTCGTCCAGTCAGTGCATTCGAATGCGCTTGAGCCCCTTCATCCTAGAGCCCGTCTAATGGAACTGATCAGAGCGCACTGGTGGCCGTACCCCTGCTACCCTCTAGCATTCACAAATGCCTGACTTGGGAACGCACCCTGCTAAAGGGATAGCGGGGATGCCACCGCTGCTCGCGCATGCACCGTTGGACTGAGAATGAAGGTGAGTTTTCGGGCGACCTGGGGAGTTTGACACAGCAGGGCATCCTGAATCTGGATGCCCCGGGGGGAAGCGAGTATGTCTGCCCTGGAGTCTCAGACTCCAGGGTGGGTTTTGGTCCACTTTATTCTAAACAGTAAAAATTAAGTAAAGTTTCATCTTCAATACATTATCCAGGCGCCTTTAACAAAAGGTAATGTGGTAATTGTGCAGCAGGAAGCAGCTATAAAACTTACAGAACCCCACCAGCGTTGGTGCGCCATTCGTTCAGCTGTCAAATCGCCTTCAGAAAGATGGCCGCTGCTCCCATGAGTGTCATCTGGCACTTGAAGTGCTGGTCACTCATGGGAGTGGCGGCCGTTTTTCTGTAGCCCCGGCCATAGCCGATCTGACAGCAGAAAGAACGCCGACGGGATAAGTTGTACAGCAGCTCTTCTGCACACTCTGCAGCAGCTCAGTTTCAGGTTCGTCCAACACTAATCCTCAGCTCATCCAATAGGAGACATGTCTCACTGAAGTGTGCAGCTACTTCCTGCCCCCATCTTAAGGACCTATCACCAGGATTTTCACTATCTTAGTGATAGGTCCTTGTCCCTGGGGCAGCCCTAGAGTCTTTTAGACCAGCTAAGCAAAGGCAGTGATTGGTCCACTTTAATGCATGATTTTGGCTTCTTAAAGTGGACCAAAACCAAGGATTTTGACTATCCTGGATTTTAGTCCACTCCCCCGGAGCACCCCGATTGGGGGTGCCCTGCTACATGAAACCCTCCAGAGATCACGCATTAACTCACCTCATCCCGGTCCTACTGTGCATGTGCAGCCGCTCGTCCAATCAGTGCACTCAGAGCTGCTGAGCTATGGACGTCTAACCCAGCGTCTTAGCTCAGCGGCTCCGAGCGTGCTGGCGGCCGTATCTCGCGCTTCCCTCTAACAGGAAGATTCACAAATGGCCGGCAAGGAAAACGCGCCTGCTAGAGGGATAGCGGGGATGCGGCCGCGTCCCATGCATGCAGCGTTGGACCGGGATTAAGGTAAGTGTAGCGGGTGACCTGAGGGGTTTCGCACAGCGGGGCATCACGATTTTTTCTTATAGATTCCCTGGCCGATCCAGATGGGTTTTGGTCCACTTTAAGGATCTTTAACTGTAAAGGCATTCCAAACTTGGACGTCCCAGGGGAAAGTGTTAAGAAGGACATAAAGTCATTTTTGGCTTTTGGTCTGCTTTAAGGAACTTATAAAATCCTGGAATGTTCTTGTTATTTTGAATGACACCATATTTTAGCCCATGCCCGAACAAACAAAAAAAGCCTGTCTACAGGCTGGAAAATCAAGTTAGTTTCACTCGGGTCCTTTAAATTTGTTCGGAGCCAAAAGGAACATCAAAGGCTGGGGAGACAGAGCTGACTCCATCCAAAACTAAAGACACTTCCACCATAGTTTCCAATAGACCCCTTTACCAGCCCCTCCAACCCATAGATAAAATGAGACCATCAAACACTTCAAAATTACACACTCAGAGGAGGTCACTCGTTTTTTTTCTTGTGATGCATTCCTCCGCCATAAACATGATGTGATGTGTGACTGCAATTCCTCCAGAACAAGCATCTGTGTCACCGGAGGAATGACAGATATGTCAGCAATAGCTGACTGATGGTATTTATGGCGTCTACTGGGATGGAGTGAGGGGGGGGGGGGGGGGTAATTCAGCGCTTGTAAGAACAGCGATTTCTCTATAGTTACTGTACTTATGGGGCTTCCACCAGGATTTCTGCAGGGGCCTTCACCATGTTTATTTAGCCGGCCTGATTTGAGATGCCCCACTGTGTGAAATCCCCCAGTTCGAGCTGTATGATTACTAATACGGTGATCTCACGGGTGAGGCGGCATCACCGGCATCCATACGACTGATGTGTCCTCCAAAGTCAGGCCTTTCTGAATGGCAGGTGTGAGCAAGCATCAGCGGGAGGAGCGCACGCACATGTGCCATGGGATCAATGGAGATGTAAGAATACCCACTTTTCCAAGGAGTTTAAATCCCAAATTGGGATGCTCCAGTTGAATAGCTGGGCGAGCATGGGGCGCAGAGCAGGGGAAGTCTGTGAACTGTCTGTGTGCTGCTGATATCAGTGGAGTTAGGGCCGGATTAAGTGTGGTGGAGGCCCCTGGGCATAAAAGGCCCCAGATACAGAATGTCCAGCCAAGTAACTGATTGGTGGTTGGTTGTCTGTCACCCGCCCACTTACTTAAACGACAAATCAAGTCCCTTGTGCCACCCTTGTGTGGGTGCGTGCTGTTCGGGAACTCCTGCTTTGCCATTCTGGGCGGGTCCCCTGCATTGAGCTGCCAGCGGCTGTGCTTGGTGGCTTATGTGCAGTGACAGCTCTGCACCCATCACTGTAGCATTGCTGACGGTGGCTTTGCTGCTCTAGAATCTCCATCCTGCCCTGTGGTGGCTTTGGCTGCAGGTTTGCAAAAACGTGGGGGGGGGGCATTGCCGCTCATAGCTTTGTTGCTGTCTCTGCAGCCCGTCAGACCAAAGACTGAAAAGCCTCCTGGACCAGACCATAACCCAAAGATTAGTGGAGGTCTCTATTGCAGGGCAAGCGGTGAAGGCCCCGGGGCGTGCCCTCCTCATAATCCGGCCCTGGGTGGAGTTCTTTTTTACTCTAAACCCCCCCCCCCCCCGTCCTGCCCCAGCTGCAGAGGAGGGTGGCAGGGTGGGCTGGTTACATTCAGACTGGATATCCACTTTATAGTCAAACATGACTATAGGCTGCATTACAAAATCAGCCAGAGGCATACTGTACTGATTTGGGAATGCAGAGGAATGCCCCAAAACAAGCAGAATTACTCACCCTCCCAAGTCCAACACCAGCAGTGGCTGCCGGGACACTGGCGAGGTTTTATGGGAAGAGCAGGTCATTAATTTTTGTCCTTTCTTTTGCATTTTTGTATAAACTAGATCTAAACCCTTCCTTTCAAATCTGTTTGCAACAAGGAGGGTCCTGGTCCATTGAGACACTAAACTAATCCTACCTACCCCCTTACACCATTGGTGTTATCAGCACTGAAGAGACGCTCACCTTTTCCTAGCAAAGCTCTGCCTGATGGGGGACAGGAAACAGATACAAACCCCTGTGGCAGCTGGACCTTCTCCAATATAAGAGATGCTTTACTACAGGTTGCAGCTATTGCCTGGTCCCAATCATATACAGCTACATGGGAAAAAAGTAAGCTAATATCCCCAATGTTGTGGCTTCCACAGCAGTGGGAGTAGATGGGTGTTTAGGTCTGCTTTAGGTAGAGTTACCATGCCATCAAGCAACTAATATTTAATCGCTCGCCACGCTCCAGCTCTGATGAATGGGAACCACCATTTATCCAATCACCATGCGTGAAACACTCCAGAACATTCACCTGCGGTAAATCGGAGCTGCCAAACATGGAGGCCAAGTGCGCCGCCTTCTCCCGGATGTTCTTTTTGTGAAAATCTCGGATGGCCAAAGACTGAGCCTTTTTCTGCACAAAGAAGAGGAAGGAGAAGAGAGTAAAAGTTGGAAAGACAGGAAGGACAGACAGGGCATTTTGGGGGGCCGGGGGGGGTGGCAACTAGCAATTCTAGGGGATTCTAGGGGATAATAGAGGCAATCATGTGATTTTTATTGCACCAATCATCAAGCAATGATCAGGGAGGGTTCTGGCATGCAGATGGGAGGTCGGCATCACTATACTAGTATGGAGAAGATGGATTTAATAAGTAGTGAATGAAAAGACAACTTTTTGTCTGGATGTAATAGGTCTGTACTATAAATTTACACCAATAGGAATATGCAGCAATGTCTATATTTGTGCCCATGCTTAGCAATAGTTCCATGTGAAAACACACCTGTATCTGTGACAATGGTTAGCATCAGTTCCCCTGAGCTCAACATTGATGTCATAACTCAGGATCGATCGAGAAATCCTTAGATCTTTTACTTTTGTGAGCTCAGTTGTGAGTCCATAAGAGTGTAAAGATTTAAAGGTCCCTGGGTCAATCTGGGGCTATGGCAGTAATGTTAGTTCCTCGTGAAGTCACATCTCTATCTGTGAACTTGGTTAGTATCACCTTCTGGTGAAGTCACATTTTAGGTTAGTGTGCCCTTGAATGTGAAGGGTGATTGTGGTTTGGGTCAAGAGTAGGATAGCTGAGCGTAAAAATTAAATTACTGTAGTCTACTGTGGCCTAATTCTTGGTGAGGCTGTAGGACTTCTGGAGAGATGGAGATGCCTGACTCATCTTTTAAGTCATCCTATTATGGGCTTATAGGGGTGCTCCCAGGGGTGTCCTCCATGGGCTGATAGGAACACCCATGTGGTCATTCGTAGACTGCCCCCCCACCCGGGTTCATCCACATGCTGATATGGACACCCTGGTGTCTTCCATAGGCTGATCCGGACACACATGGGCTGACAGGGACACCCCTGGTGTAATCCTTAAGCTGATATAGACAACCCAGGGATCATTTATGTACTCATCTGGACACCCCTGGGTCCATCCATAGGATGATCTGAAAATTCCTGGAGTCGTCTATAGGCTAATCTAGACACCTCTGGGGTAATCTAAAGGCTAATTTGAACACACACAACTGCGGGTCCATCCAGGTGCTAATATGGACTTCCATGGGGGTCATTTATAGGCTGATCTGAACAACCTTGGGGTCATGCATGGGCAAAACTAATTTAGAGGAAGATCTGATTGTCCAATGTGGCTTAAGCATGCTGCATGGCTATTATGAGCATTTATGCTACAATCAGGACCAAGATGAAGATTGACCATGCCCCAGCTGGATCCACAGTTAGCCATAAAAGGTAAATGTATCTGTTACTTATTATTTTAACACTACAAATCCTACTCTTGACCCAGCTATTTATTGATAGGTCACCTGTTGCACCCTCTCTTCAATGTGTTGCAGACGTTCTAAGATACCAGTCAAAAGATGAGCAGAAGGGCAGTCAGAGGTGAGAGAGTCTTTCCTCTGTGCTGGGCTGGTGGGTGGCTTGACCTCTTCTTTAGGCCTTGGCTCTCTGGGCAATGGTGGCTCATTTGCCTTGGCTGGGGTTACCACAGACTTTTGCCTGGTTACAGTAGCTGCAGAGGGCATTGACCATGATCTCACCAACTGTGGAGTTCCAACTACCGCCTGAAACTGGGAAATACTGCAAATGAATGAAAAGAAGGATCTTTGTTTGAGGCCAAAGCCCATGCATGGCATGCCATCAAGTAAATACATGCTACCACCTTTGATTGGTTGACCCAAGTGCCTACAGGTATGAAAGACAGACCCTGCCAATCAACATACTCCACACTCATAAACATACACCAATAATAGATGTCCTCTCTCACTACTGAGGACCTAACTGTTAAAATCAAGGGTCTCCAACCAGTTCACTACCATTCACTACCAAGCTGTAAATAATCTGAGATTGAGTCTTGGGAGTGAATACAAGTTTCTCCTGGGCTTAAATGTTTGCCAAACCAGACCAGGAATCCTCCCTAATGATGATGTAAAAAGAGGTATCCTTCTTATCTGGTCATTGACATCAAGATGACAGAGTGAAGACTCCTTTTCATTCCCACACTAAATGTGGGTAGAAGGTGGAAAATGTAAAAACCCAGGAGCAGAGCAGAAGAACATTATCCACAAGGAAACCTGGTCAGGAACCTTGGGATCTGAGGATCCCAAGAGGTCCGGTCACCCATACAACTTTCTCACATTTCTTTTGTTTCAAAATGCTAAACCTTGGGGTCCTAGCAGAACCTGGTCTTGAACTTGAAGTTGCATCCCAGTTAGGAACCGTTAGGTTAGGAGTCCGGAGGCTCCAAAAAAGTCTAATCACTCAAACAACCTTTTACAAACTGCCCATTTTACACAAAGCAGGTATCGGTTCAGTCTGCATTGACTAAAAAGTCACTTCAAACCATTTTGATCTATATCTAGAGCCAAGCACAATGTGATCTTCAACATTTTAAAACAAAAATAAGTTGCTTCCTGGTCAGCAACCGACAGCCATGAGGCTCCAAAAAGGTCTGACCACCCAAGCAACCTTCTCCAAATTATTTTTTCTCAGAAAGCAGCTCATGGTTTAGCCTGGTGAAAAAGTCAACCCAAAATCATTCTTGTTCTTTCTCTAGAGCCAAGCAAAGCATGATTTTCAATTTGCTGAAAAACAAGTTGTTTCCTGGTCAGGAACTTAGAGGATTCAAAAAGGTCTCATCACCCAAAACAACCTTCTCCAAACTCCCCTTTTTCCACAAAGCTGTTTGTGGTTCAGCCTGCTTTTTCAACCCCAAACCATTTTCAATATTTTTCTGGAGCAAAGTAGAACATATTATTAATAGCCCCCAGTTTTAAAGGGATCCTGTACACAGAAAGAAGGTTTATGGCGTCACCTTTTCTCCCGAGCCCTGTGCCCCCAAATAGGCTGTTTCTTTTTTCACTCAAGCCTTTGCCCAATATTTATAAAAAACACTAACAGGAAGCAGTATAATGTCCAAATGACAGCCATATGCTAGTTCATTCAGTTAAAACTAAACAGTCACATAATGACAAGTTGAGGTGCTCCCCAATGCTGAGCTGTGTGTACTGTACCTGAATGCATCATCGCTGGAAAGCACCAGGGGTCCGGGCTGCTCATCTAGGGAGCAATCCAGATCTGCATCCAGTTTGTGCTGTTATAAGTATTAGGCAAAGGCTAAAGTAAAAAAAAGAAACCCAGGCTGTTTTGGGGCACTGGGCTGAGAATAGAAGGTAACAACATAAACTTCCTTTCTGGGTGTAGGATCACTTTAAGATGTTACTGGCAAATTGTGGAGTTCTACTTTCTGGTCAATGGCCTCTTGACCATAACCACCTCATGGAACCAAGTACCACAGGACTTCATAGTCTAATAAAACAAACCTAGTGGTAGAGTGGCCTATGTTGTGCTAGAAGCTTTGGGTTTGGGTCAGCTGTCCTTTTTACAGGGTCATGTCAACAGAGGAGGACAACCTAATGCTCCATGCTAATGATAAATCTAGCCTGTTATTGTCATATCATTTTCACAAAGGGTCCCAATCTACCTATATCCTCACTGACATCATGACATCAAGGTGGTTAACTTCAATGATTTTCGGTCCAGTCAATAACACCAAAGCTAAGTTCAGGGGCCAAGCATGTTCTTCAACTTGCTAGAGAAGTTCCAATCTCCAACATAGTGGTAAGAGTAACTGGTTCACTTAGGGCACTTACATCCCAACATGTAGTCTACAATTCAAGCCCCGGATTGAGATACTTTCCCCAGAAAATAACTTAGTCCTATCCCATTCCAGTTTTGCACAAGGACCTGCAGGTCATGTCATGCCACCTAGTGATGACCTGGCTCACCACAGAACCAGAACATAAAGAGTTCCACTTTAACTTTTCCAGTTCTATAAAAGTATAGGAAACATACATTCAAACCATTCCAAATTAGCAGGAATGCTTTTTGCATCTATGAAGGTCAACCACAAACCTTGCACTCCCATGATCCTTCAGTAAATCATGTAACACATGCAACAGTGCCATACCTGTCTTGTTGGTGGAGTCTGAGCAGGAGGAGGGGGCGGGTCCTGCGGTTTAGCAAAGCGAGGGTTAACGGGAGGCGGGTCAGAGGGAGTAAGCTCTGGTGCGGAGTTATCAGAGAGGGGTAAAGCCTTTTGAGATGGAAGCGTTGGTAAAAGGAGAGAAGAGATTAGAAGGTAGGAAACACGAGAGAGGGCGGAATAGAGGAAAGTCACGGCAATGTTCTAAATATATTATATATATATTTTTACACTACAGACAGTATATAAATACATATATAAATATATTATATTAACATATACTATATTAATATTTTAACAGATACTATATATTACATGATTTTTTATATATAAAGAAATATACAGTATTTATACAGTATATATATATATATATATATATATATATATATATATATATATATTACAGACACTAATATATATCTATATATGTATACACACACACATAAAAGACACTTTACAGTTTTAGGTCCAATTCCTAATAAAACAATTAAAGGTGGAGCATTCTTCTGTCATTTGGTAAAGTGGACCTACAGTACACATTTCTCCTGCCTACCTCACAGGCCCCAATGTACCATCTCCACTGGCAGGTCTCCTCTGCCCTGGGGAAACATGAGTTGTAGCACTAGCTACTGGCCCCTGATACTTCTCTAGTGGGGGTGTGCTGTGGCTTCTGGTCCCTTAGCAAAGGGGTGATCAATCACTGTAGATCTGTAGATAGCAAGAGAACCAAAGCAAGGGCATTTGAAGTGCTAGGAGGGAGGGTTTTCCCTTGGTAGATCAGAAAGTGTTGGTCTGCTTCAATTTCCTACAGGGCCCAATGTATATGACCTTATATTTATTCTCTATCCATTATTATTATTTTTAATAAAATCTTATAATATTATAACAGTATATTATTTATAATTGTATTATTATTATAACATAATATATTATTTTAAAATTATATATATATATATATATATATATATATATATATATATATATATTTATTTATTTATTATTTTCGTTTTTTTCAATAACATAATAAATATATAAAAGTACTTATATAATATTTATAATAGTATTGATAGTATTTTTTTATAAATTATTATAATTGTAACAGGACATAGAATTCTGGTCACAGCCATGATAACTCCTCAATGATCTGCAGTAGAGATATGGGGTGTGTTCACTGTGAATTCCATGTACTGGTGTAATTTACATTTCCACTGGTGGTGAAACACATTGAGAACAATTAATCATTAGCGCCTCATAGCACCACTTGAGTGCACGTGGAGAGACGCTATTAGCACCTCAGCCGCAACAGGCAGACGGCGCTGTTAATGTTTGGCGCTGTAGGGTGCCTGTGACGTTTGTTTGTTTGTTTTTTTTCCAGTGGAGATAGCGACAGGTAGCACCTCTGGGGAGGGACAGAAATCATTTGCATTTAACATGTAAATAAACTGCGCCTGTGGGGGTGCTGTGAAACCACAATGCTCAGGCATACAGCAACGGATGCAATACAAAAAAAGGTTTTAACTGGGGATGGCAACACAGTGAAACAAGTGAAAACACATGGAATGACATTGGGAACATACATATGATTGGCAGGCATAATAACGCAAGTTAGCTGCAGGATCACCTAAGTACAATAATGAACGCAAAAAACATTCAGAACAGGCCTAGGATACCATGTCACTTGACTGACCAAATAAAAAATAAAACACGTTCACCAGAAGTCACCCAAAAAAAAATACAGGACTGGAATTGCTAATTGAAGTATATGGGAGAATGACACTGAGCGTCTGATGTGATGTAGGGAACACAGCGCCGGCGCTAACAAAGCATCCGACGCTCTTGATATATGAAACGCTACACGGCGCAAGGAGAGGCGCTAAACATTTTTTTGCATCAGAAATTTGACTTGCTGGTGGCGCTCATGGGGAAACACATGCCTCTACGTGGCATTAGCTTTCCTAAATAAACCCCATAATCCGGAGTGTGTTCATTGTGAGATTCAGGTGCTGGGTTTCTATGGTCAAGTAGACCATAACATAGAGTAATGGGTTATATCTAGCAATGGCTGGAGCAGTGAAGCACAATAGCTGGCGTATGTTCAGTGTTTTCTGTACTGGGTTTCTATGGCCAGCACCTGCATGTGACCCTGATCACCCGCTGCCTTGCTCTGAAGCCTAGAGAAAAGAGAGCGAGAGAACGAGAAGTCCTACAAAAAGAGTAAAGGGACCTAAACCCTAACTGGCACAAAGCAGCACAGGGACACTACACTAACCTAAGCTACCTGATCACACTATCAGTGAGCCCTACATTAGAGAGATACTAGGGGGTACCATGGAGGCCAGGAAACAGCTGCACACACGTGTGGCAGCTGCACCTCCTCTAAAAGGGAACATGCTTTACAACAATGTGCAGCTGTTTCCTGTGCCCTGTAATACAGAGTTTCCTTCCCAATTGTGCCCCAGATTTCATGCCCAAATCAGGATGACCCGGGAGAAATTGTTAAAAGGGACCTAAGTTCATTATCTATTTTAGGTTTGCTTTAAAGTGGACCAAACCCCATAGCAATCGGCCTGGGAATTCATAAGATTCCCGGGCCAGTCGATTCCCTCCCCCCAGAGCATCCAAAACCGAGATGCCCCACTGTGTGGAACCCCCCAGGTCGCCCATACACTTACCTTGTTTCCTGGTCCAATGGCGCATGTGCGAGCCGCAGCCGCATCCCCGATATCCCTCTAGCAGGGTTTGTGTCGCTCCCTGTTAGAGGGAAGCGGGGGATGCGGCCGTCACCGAGCTTGGAGCCGTTGGCCTTAGACGAAGGTTTAGATGATGTGATGTCAGCGGCTCCGAGCGTGCTGATTGGATGAGCAGCTGTACTTGTGCCGTAGGACTGGGATTTGGTCCACTTTAAAGCAGACCAAAACCCTAGCAACCTGACCCTAGGTTCTAAAAAGGCTCCAACGCCGGTTACAGCTTGCCCCTGGGGCATCCCGACTTGCTGTGCTCTGATGTGTGTATAAAGCCTCTGGGTTCACTCATATAATAACCACTAGAACCGATCCCACAGAACATCCAGTGGCTTCCCTAGCAATCCTCTATCTGAATGGCTGGCGGCGGGTGGGTGTAGTAGAGGGAACCAGTCAGTAATTCCGATTCAGCTGATTGCTGGGTATGATTATAATAACCCCGCACATGCGCCGCGTGGATCGTAGAAGGCAAACAGGTGATCCTGGGGGGTTCGCACACAGGGCATCCCATTTCAGGATGCAAATGTAAAGTGGACCAAAACCCAGGTAACTGAAATTCCTGGGTTTTGGTCTGCTTTAAAGCAAAGTAAAAGGTGGCTTCTCTAAATTAAAGCTGGCGGTTTGGAAATGGAACGTTCTGTAAGATCGCCTGGGTGCGGCATGCCTGTGTCCACATTCTTCTGGTCAGCGGAGTGTTGATACAACATCTGGGCTCTGTAAGGAGGTGAAGCCATGTTTGCGTTTCCCTCTCTTATTATTCATTAAGAATTGCTGGTCAGGTGTGACGCCACCTGAAGTGATGATGTCATTGTTGGGGGAGGGGAGGGCACGGCTCTGGGCCCGGCGGGTGTCAAATATTAACCTGAAATTCTACTTAAAGAGGACAAACAATGCAGTAAATGATGCTGATTTCCAATCACAGGCTGGGCTCCTAAGACGCACATGTAGCAATCCTTAACTTGACAGGTATAATTTTAAATGCATCAATTTGGGATGCCTCTGTGTGAGCGCAGCAGATCAGCTGAAAACTCACCTTTCCCCCTTCCAATGGCATGCGCAGACTCTCATCCAATCAGCCGGGCATATAAATGTGCAAAATAAATCCCCATTTGTACAAGAGCTTCGACTCGGGATGCCCCAAGGTTGCTTGATCTAAAAGATTCCAGGGCCAGCAGCTGGAAATTCAAATCAGGATGCCTTGCTGTGTGAAACCCCCCCAGGGCACCGGCAATCACTCACCTTTCCCTGGTCCAACATCGCATGCATGGGCTCTCGTCCAATCAGAGCTGTTTTCAATGTGGTGTGTATGCTGCTGAATCCCCTGCACACCAGACGGCATGTGCGCGCTCCCACCCCAGCTATTCTGATAGGCTGGGGCAGAAGTGCGTCCCATGGGAGGCAATCAGAGCCCTTTGCTGAAGGATGTAATAACGGCAAGGGACTCTGATTGTAGGACGAAAGCCTGCACATGCACCGCTGGACCGAGCAGAGGTGAATTTAACTAACAAACTGGGGGGATTCACACATCTGGGCATCCCAATTCAGACATACTCTTCAGACATAATTATATTGTACAGGAGTGACATCACTACCCTTCAGACATAATTATATTGTACAGGAGTGGCATCACTACTGTCCTGACATAATTATATTGTACAGGAGTGACATCACTACTGTCCAGACATAATTATATTGTACAGGAGTGACATCACTACCCTCCAGACATAATTATATTGTACAGGAGTGGCATCACTACTGTCCAGACATAATTATATTGTACAGGAGTGACATCACTACTGTCCAGACATAATTATATTGTACAGGAGTGACATCACTACCCTCCAGACATAATTATATTGTACAGAAGTGGCATCACTACTGTCCAGACATAATTATATTGTACAGGAGTGACATCACTACCCTCCAGACATAATTATATTGTACAGAAGTGGCATCACTACTGTCCAGACATAATTATATTGTACAGGAGTGACATCACTACCCTCCAGACATAATTATATTGTACAGGAGTGACATCACTACCCTCCAGACATAATTATATTGTACAGAAGTGGCATCACTACTGTCCAGACATAATTATATTGTACAGGAGTGACATCACTACTGTCCAGACATAATTATATTGTACAGGAGTGACATCACTACTGTCCAGACATAATTATATTGTGCAGGAGTGACATCACTACTCTCCAGACATAAATATATTTCACAGGAGTGACATCACTACTCTCCAGACATAAATATATTGTACAGGAGTGACATCACTACTCTTCAGACATAATTATATTGTACAGAATTGAGATCGCTACACTCCAGACATAATTACAATGTACAGGAGTGACATCACTACTCTTCAGACATAATTATATTATACACGAGTGACATCACTACTCTTCAGACATAATTATATTATACACGAGTGACATCACTACTCTTCAGACATAATTATATTATACACGAGTGACATCACTACTCTTCAGAAATAATTATATTATACACGAGTGACATCACTACTCTTTCAAAATGATTTGGCAATAAAATTGATCTACAAAAGGGACATGCTGACATTGGGTCGGGGGGGGGGGGGGGGGGGTCGCTGATATTGGCCATGAATAAAAAAAATTTTCCTTAATAGACACTGTGGCATCACTTTTTTTTTTTAACTCAGTAGTGTTCATACTATGGCCCTTATTTAAGAAGGGATAGCGTCAAGGAAGTGGCTGGTTAATGAGAGGTAGCGTCAGATAGCGACTGGTGAACGCCGGACACGGCACGCAATTACACATTTATCAAGCAGAATCTGTTTAGCGACTGGGATAGCGCCATGTAGCATCTGCTTCATCATTTTCACAGCCTCAGCGAACAGCGCCGGCGTTCAGCATTTTTTTCACAATTTTTTATATATTTCTGCAGAAATGACATTACAGGTCTGCCATTAAAGTGTTCATGTTACAATGTACCTACAATGTAATTCCATATGTTTTCGCTTTGTTACTAGTGGATAGATGCTGGAAAACAGACTTTAAACACACCGCCTCCTGCGCTCTGTGCTTCAGAGAAGCATTTTTCAGCGCCAGAGATTTGTGAGGCTGTTTTTTTGCTGAATATGGTGTTAGTCGGTCGCTATGAGCAGTCGCTAACATGCGCTCCTATAGAGCACTGTACTGGTCAAATAGCGACTCCTCACAATGTATTCAACATTACTGAACAGCGACTGAGTCGCTATAAAGTAGCGACCTACGGCTGAGCACAGTGACTACTAGCGGGCGCTCTGAAAATGCCTGCTACAAACGCTCATCTGTTGCTATCTGGCGTAAGTGATGAATCAGCCTGCCCCTCACTTTTTTCTAAGTGCTGAGGGGCTTGCCTCTTTTCAGCCAATCAGAGCTGTGTCTTAATACATACAGATACCTCCTGATCAACACAGACTGGAAGGAAAGAGCTACATTTAGCCTAATGTTCACGGTCAGTTAATTAACCCTTACTGCTTAACTGTACTGTTTTACTGGTGTAACTCTAGTGATCTGTTTTACTGGTGTGACTCTACTGTTCTGTATCACTGGTGTAACTCTACTGTTCTGATTTACTGGTGTAACTCTGATGTTCTGTTTTACTGGTGTAACTCTAGTGATCTGTTTTACTGGTGTAACTCTACTGTTCTGATTTACTGGTGTAACTCTAGTGATCTATTTTACTGGTGTAACTCTAGTGATCTGATTTACTGGTGTAACTCTAGTGATCTGTTTTACTGGTGTAACTCTAGTGATCTGTTTTACTGGTGTAACTCTGATGTTCTGTTTTACTGGTGTAACTCTAGTGATCTGTTTTACTGGTGTAATTCTAGTGATCTGTTTTACTGGTGTAACTTTAGTGATCTGTTTTACTGGTGTAACTCTGATGTTCTGTTTTACTGGTGTAACTCTAGTGATCTGTTTTACTGGTGTAACTCTGATGTTCTGTTTTACTGGTGTAACTCTAGTGATCTGTTTTACTGGTGTAATTCTAGTGATCTGTTTTACTGGTGTAACTCTAGTGATCTGTTTTACTGGTGTAACTCTAGTGATCTGTTTTACTGGTGTAACTCTGATGTTCTGTTTTACTGGTGTAACTCTAGTGATCTGTTTTACTGGTGTAACTCTACTGTTCTGTTTTACTGGTGTAACTCTAGTGATCTGTTTTACTGGTGTAACTCTAGTGATCTGTTTTACTGGTGTAACTCTACTGTTCTGTTTTACTGGTGTAACTGTACTGTTCTGTTTTACTGGTTTAACTCTGGTGATCTGTTTTACTGGTGTAACTCTAGTGATCTGTTTTACTGGTGTAACTCTAGTGATCTGTTTTACTGGTGTAGCTCTAGTGATCTGTTTTACTGGTGTAACTCTACTGTTCTGTTTTACTGGTGTAACTCTGATGTTCTGTTTTACTGGTGTAACTCTACTGTTCTGTTTTACTGGTGTAACTCTAGTGATCTGTTTTACTGGTGTAATTCTAGTGATCTGTTTTACTGGTGTAACTCTACTGTTCTGTTTTACTGGTTTAACTCTAGTGATCTGTTTTACTGGTGTAACTCTAGTGATCTGTTTTACTGGTGTAACTCTACTGTTCTGTTTTACTGGTGTAACTCTAGTGATCTGTTTTACTGGTGTAACTCTAGTGATCTGTTTTACTGGTGTAACTCTAGTGATCTGTTTTACTGGTGTAACTCTAGTGATCTGATTTACTGGTGTAACTCTAGTGATCTGTTTTACTGGTGTAACTCTAGTGATCTGTTTTACTGGTGTAACTCTGATGTTCTGTTTTACTGGTGTAACTCTAGTGATCTGTTTTACTGGTGTAATTCTAGTGATCTGTTTTACTGGTGTAACTTTAGTGATCTGTTTTACTGGTGTAACTCTGATGTTCTGTTTTACTGGTGTAACTCTAGTGATCTGTTTTACTGGTGTAATTCTAGTGATCTGTTTTACTGGTGTAACTTTAGTGATCTGTTTTACTGGTGTAACTCTGATGTTCTGTTTTACTGGTGTAACTCTAGTGATCTGTTTTACTGGTGTAATTCTAGTGATCTGTTTTACTGGTGTAACTCTAGTGATCTGTTTTACTGGTGTAACTCTAGTGATCTGTTTTACTGGTGTAACTCTAGTGATCTGTTTTACTGGTGTAACTCTAGTGATCTGTTTTACTGGTGTAACTCTAGTGATCTGTTTTACTGGTGTAACTCTACTGTTCTGTTTTACTGGTGTAACTCTACTGTTCTGTTTTACTGGTTTAACTCTAGTGATCTGTTTTACTGGTGTAACTCTAGTGATCTGTTTTACTGGTGTAACTCTAGTGATCTGTTTTACTGGTGTAGCTCTAGTGATCTGTTTTACTGGTGTAACTCTACTGTTCTGTTTTACTGGTGTAACTCTGATGTTCTGTTTTACTGGTGTAACTCTACTGTTCTGTTTTACTGGTGTAACTCTAGTGATCTGTTTTACTGGTGTAATTCTAGTGATCTGTTTTACTGGTGTAACTCTACTGTTCTGTTTTACTGGTTTAACTCTAGTGATCTGTTTTACTGGTGTAACTCTAGTGATCTGTTTTACTGGTGTAACTCTACTGATCTGTTTTACTGGTGTAACTCTACTGTTCTGTTTTACTGGTGTAACTCTAGTGATCTGTTTTACTGGTGTAACTCTAGTGATCTGTTTTACTGGTGTAACTCTAGTGATCTGTTTTACTGGCGTAACTCTAGTGATCTGTTTTACTGGCGTAACTCTAGTGATCTGTTTCACTGGTGTAACTCTAGTGATCTGTTTTACTGGTGTAACTCTAGTGACCTGTTTTACTGGTGTAACTCTAGTGATCTGTTTTACTGGTGTAACTCTAGTGATCTGTTTCACTGGTGTAACTCTAGTGATCTGTTTCACTGGTGTAACTCTAGTGATCTGTTTTACTGGTGTAACTCTAGTGATCTGTTTTACTGGTGTAACTCTACTGTTCTGTTTTACTGGTTTAACTCTGATGTTCTGTTTTACTGGTGTAACTCTACTGTTCTGTTTTACTGGTTTAACTCTAGTGATCTGTTTTACTGGTGTAACTCTAGTGATCTGTTTTACTGGTGTAACTCTACTGTTCTGTTTTACTGGTGTAACTCTAGTGATCTGTTTTACTGGTGTAACTCTAGTGATCTGTTTTACTGGTGTAACTCTAGTGATCTGTTTTACTGGTGTAACTCTAGTGATCTGTTTTACTGGTGTAACTCTAGTGACCTGTTTTACTGGTGTAACTCTAGTGATCTGTTTTACTGGTGTAACTCTAGTGATCTGTTTTACTGGTGTAACTCTAGTGATCTGTTTCACTGGTGTAACTCTAGTGATCTGTTTTACTGGTGTAACTCTAGTGATCTGTTTTACTGGTGTAACTCTAGTGATCTGTTTTACTGGTGTAACTCTAGTGATCTGTTTTACTGGTGTAACTCTAGTGATCTGTTTTACTGGTGTAACTCTAGTGACCTGTTTTACTGGTGTAACTCTAGTGATCTGTTTTACTGGTGTAACTCTAGTGATCTGTTTTACTGGTGTAGCTCTAGTGATCTGTTTCACTGGTGTAACTCTAGTGATCTGTTTTACTGGTGTAACTCTAGTGATCTGTTTTACTGGTGTAACTCTAGTGATCTGTTTTACTGGTGTAACTCTAGTGACCTGTTTTACTGGTGTAACTCTACTGTTTTGTTTTACTGGCGTAACTCTACTGTTCTGTTTTACTAGTGTAACCATGCAGTCTCAGCGCTGTGAATAATTTTTACCGTTTTAATTTTTGACCTGACCTACCTGTCGCCGTATAGACGTGTTGGGGGCATTCTCTTCGAACTTTGCCAGCAGCTGGGTGGCCATGGACCGCACTTTATTCTGGTTGATCACCTCCTTGGTGTCGCTGCATTCGCCACCAGAACCGTTACTCTCGCTCGCATATTTCGTCACCTGCAAAACACACATTCCTGAAGTCGTAGCGGGCTGAGGAGCTTACCTGTGCCACCTCCGCAAGCGAGTATGCCGAGCTCGAACCCAAACCTCGCCAGGAATGAGAGGCGAGAACCGCGGCCAAAGGCAGCACTGCACATACCAGACATTCCGCCATGTAACAGCTCATTTCTAGAATTCCACTCTGGGAAGTGGCGTGAGAAGAGTCCCCATGTTTGTAAATAGATTTCAGTCTAATGAAGCCTATGCCCACACACAGGCCCAGCTATGGCCATGGCAAACTGTGCTGCTGTTATGGGGCCCAAAAGAGCAGAGTGACAGGGCCACTAAGGACAGACATCAATTCAGCAAATAGGTTTCTGATAGTAGGTCAAATTATACCCCTATAGATTGTAAGCTCTTCCACCCTCTGTACCATCCCAAATACTCCACCAAATTAAAAGATCCCACCTGCCTGTGGCTGCCATTATAGCCTAATCAATTGTAAGCTATTCTCCTTCTGTATCCTCCCTTATACCCTAATAGATTGTAAGCTCTTCTCCTTCTGTATCCTCCCTTATACCCTAATAGATTGTAAGCTCTTCTCCTTCTGTATCCTCCCTTATACCCTAATAGATTGTAAGCTCTTCTCCTTCTGTATCCTCCCTTATATCCTAATATATTGTAAGCTCTTCCCCTTCTGTATCCTCCCTTATATCCTAATAGTTTGTAAGCTCTTCTCCTTCTGTATCCTCCCTTATACCCTAATAGATTTTAAGCTCTTCTCCTTCTGTATCCTCCCTTATACCCTAATAGATTGTAAGCTCTTCTCCTTCTGTATCCTCCCTTATACCCTAATAGATTGTAAGCTCTTCTCCTTCTGTATCCTCCCTTATACCCTAATAGATTGTAAGCGCTTCTCCTTCTGTATCCTCCCTTATTCCCTAATAGATTGTAAACTCTTCTCCTTCTGTATCCTCCCTTTTACCCTAATAGATTGTAAGCTCTTCTCCTTCTGTATCCTCCCTTATACCCTAATAGGATTGTAAGCTCTTCTCCTTCTGTATCCTCCCTTATAACCTAATAGACTGTAAGCTCTTCTCCTTCTGTATCCTCCCTTATACCCTAATAGACTGTAAGCCCTTCTCCTTCTGTATCCTCCCTTATTACCTAATAGACTGTAAGCTCTTCTCCTTCTGTATCCTCCCTTATACCCTAATAGATTGTAAGCTCTTCTCTTTCTCTATCCTCCCTTATACCCTAATAGATTGTAAGCTCTTCTCCTTCTGTATCCTCTCTTATACCCTAATAGATTGTAAGCTCTTTCTCCTCCTAGCCAGTAAATTGGTAAAACTTTTCCTCACTATATGAAAACCTTTAATAGAAATTCTGGCTAGAGTGGTGCTTTAAGTGTCACCCCAGGCCACTGCTCATTCTTCTCTATGATGATAAATAAGCAGGCGGATTGCATTACAGCAGGCTGATTTGCCATAATGCGTTCCAGGTGCCCCGGCTAATCGCTCCCGCTTATTCCCTCAGTCCCGGGACCTGGCCATGGATCCCTGGCACATGTTATCAGGAGCCACTGTCATCACCGCCTAATAAAGACCAACCTCTTCAAAGAGCTGCACCGTCCTCCTCCTCCTCTTCTCCTCCGTCTTATTTTCATTCTGACGAGAAATAAACGGAACATGGAGCAAAAGTGAATCCTGAGAACAATGACTCCGCTTTAAGGACGCTAAGACCCAGATAATGAAACAGACACATTGGAACGGTCAATGGGGGCTCAGTCGCCCAAGCAAGATCTGGGAATATGCTCTAATTATTATGGAGGATCTATTATGTGACTGATGAATGACTGAAAGCATCACATCAAATGAAACAAACTACACCTGCACATACCCCTCGATTCAAAGAGCAAAAGTTAATTGATTTCGTATCGAGAATCGTAAGTTTGGGTGGGTGTTAGTCATTTTTTCCTGTTTTTTTGGCCATTTACGACTCGCACGAGCCTACGTACGAATGCGTATATGCTCTTAAGATCAGCGGAAGGTCGTTCCTAAATTTTAGGATAAAAACGTAAAACTTAGGATCAAAACGTAAAACTTAGGATCAAAACGTAAAACTTAGGTTAATTGGATGTGTTTAGGTGTGATTCAGAGAAACCTCTAAACGCGTTTTAAAAGAAAGCCACAGCCGACACCTTTTAGCAGTCGGATTGCTGTTCTTGAACAGGTTTTTTGGCTAAGTGGAGGAGTCTGCGCGTCTTGTGCTCCAATGAACTGCATGTATCAGCATGGCCGAGGCCATAAATTGTATGGCAATGCATACCTGATTCATGTATGCCTTATAAAAGCATTGTAATGTGGACCTTAATTAGTCCTTTGCATGTAAACCTTTATTTGGCAATATATTTGCGTTAATTAAAGAAACTTATGTCCTTTGTTATTTATTTTAAAATTGAGGTACTAGAATAATATTTTTAGATTGCATTTATTGGTGTAGTTGTTTACCTTTGCTTTGTTTAATTATTTAAGCACATCTTTGGTCAGATGCATCACACTTACTGAGGAGAGGAGAGCGGGATAAAGTGCAGGATGTGGGTTACTGCTGTATTTTGCACAGACACAGCAGAGCTGGGGGCATGGAAAGGTCAGAAATCAAAGAATCCAGAGCAACACAGTCACAAGGCTCTTTCTGTTTGCAGGCTGCCCGATAATACCTGAGCCGCCATCTTGGCTGTTTCTAGGCTCATAACATGCAGAAGTTGCTGGGTGTTTTTTAATATTTGTGAGCAATCTGTATGTAGAGGGTGTGGTTAACCACACTAAAAATTTAAAGTTGTACCATTTGAAGCCTAAATATTAAAATTAAATCCACAAGTAAAAAATGCAAGTTAAGTAAAAATTAAACAAAGTAAGATTTACTTATGCAAATGCATTCATTAATGGTTGGTTAATACAAAATGAATGAAATAAAGAAAAATAAAAGACCAAATATTTAGAATGCACTTTAATGAGGTAAGTTTGTAGTGCGGAGCCGCAAGATCAGAAGGATTTACGTCCAGACAAAAAAGGAAAAAGGGCAAAACCAATGTTGCAACCTGAGAAATGAAACGGAAAATTCAGGATGGAAACTGACATAGGTCTGATTCCCGAACTGCCATACGAACGGACGTATATTTTAGGATAGAAACGTATTTGCTTATTGAATCACTCGCAAGTTCATACGAACGCACGAGCGTTCGGGAAAAATAGGATGATCGTGAGCCAAATCCAAGCTGTTACATGTTTCTTTGAATCAACCCAATAGTATCGAAAAATACAAAGCATCAGCTCGTACAATATATCAGGTGAAACTGAGCATATCTGACAATGCAATATATATATATATATATAACCATTAGTGAGGCAATCGGAAGGTTACAGCATATTGTTCAATTTAAAATAGGAGTACAGTGTCCATTAGTAAAGCAATGGGAGGGTTACAGTGTACTATTAATTAAAAGTAGGAATAAAGACTCCATTAGTGAGGCGATGAGAAAGTTATAATGTACCATTCAATTTAAAGAGGGAGCAAGGTGATCATTAGTGAAGTGACGAGAGGGTTTCATCATACCATTCAATTTAAAAGGGGCATAAAGTGACCACTAGTGAAGCAATGAGAGGGTTAAAGCATATCATTTAATTTAAAGCAGGGTTAAAGTGACCAATTGTGAAGCATTGAGAATCACAGTGTACAGTAAGCGGGATTTAAAATGGAGGAGTGATTTAGGTAATTGTTAGTGAAGCGATGAGAATATTACAGTGTACTATTATTTTAAAGCAGGACTAAATCGTAAGTAATGAGTGGGTTAATGCAAACCATTTAATTTACAACAGGGTTAAATTGACCATTGACCATTAGTGAAGACATAACAGATTTAATTTGTACCATTTCGAGGGTGACAGACCTCCAGTTAGCGTTACCAGGCAACTAATTGTACCCACCAAGTGCACAAATGATGGTGACCATACTATAAGGATAGATGGGTCACTAGGTGCCCATTAAAGCTAGAAAAGGTTCAACATAGGAAGGAGTAGAAGACATTCGAGTCAAGGTCAGTAACCAGGAGATCCTGGTCACTATGGTTTGTTCTGCCGAGGCTCTTGTCTCCACCCTTATGTTCCCACATCTAGTTCACCTGTGTCCTCCAGTTGTTCCCTGCTCCCATCTCCAGCCATGTATCCAGTTCTGTATATTCTGTTGTGTTCTGCTTTTTTGCCTAGCTGTGAGCTCCTGCATTCAGTTCTTATATGTGTCCCAGTCATGTCTCGCTGCTGTGTCCAGCTAGGAGCTATTTCATCCAGTCCTATGGTTTGTTCTGCTGGGGCTCTTGTCTCCAGCCTTGTGTTCCTACAACCAGTCCACCTGTTTGTTCCAGCCACTTCCTTGCTTCTGTCGTTGGTCATGAATTTCTGCATCAAGTTTTTCTGTTTGTTCTAGTCATGTTCTGCTGCTGTGTCCTGTGTCTAGATGTAACTTCCACATCCAGTCCAGTTATGTGTTCGAGCTGTTCCAGCCATGAATACCTCACCCTGCTTCTGTGTCTAGCTATACGTTTCTCCTTCCAGTCCTTCTGTGTGTTCTGCTTCTGTGTCCAGCTGTTTCCGGTTCCTGCACCTAATCTTCCTGTATATTCCCTGCCATATGCTGTCCTTGTTTCCAGCCATGACTTATATATAGTATATAGTATGTCTATGCTCTGCACCTGTCTCTAGCCGTGATCTTCTGCATCCAGTCCTCCTGTGTTTTCCAGTAGTGCCCTGTCTGTCTTTCTGCATCTTCCTGCATCCAAACCTCAGCCATGCTCTGCTCTTTTCAAACCATGATATCCTGCATCCAGTCCTGTGTGTTCTACGAATGGCCTGCTCTTGTTTCCAGCCATGTCTTCCTGCATCCAGTCCTGTGTGTTCTACAAATGTCCTGCTCTTGTTCCAGCCATGTCTTCCTGCATCCAGTCCTGTGTGTTCCACCCATGTCCTGCTCTTGTTTCCAGCCATGACTTCCTGCACCCAGTCCTGTGTGTTCCACCCATGTCCTGCTCTTGTTTCCAGCACTGACCTCCTGCACCCAGTCCTGTGTGTTCCACCCATGTCCTGCTCTTGTTTCCAGCCATGTCTTCCTGCATCCAGTCCTGTGTGTTCCACCCATGTCCTGCTCTTGTTTCCAGCCATGACTTCCTGCACCCAGTCCTGTGTGTTCCACCCATGTCCTGCCCTTGTTTCCAGCACTGACCTCCTGCACCCAGTCCTGTGTGTTCCACCCATGTCCTGCTCTTGTTTCCAGCACTGACCTCCTGCACCCAGTCCTGTGTGTTCCACCCATGTCCTGCTCTTGTTTCCAGCCATGACTTCCTGCACCCATTCCTGTGTGTTCCACCCATGTCCTGCTCTTGTTTCCAGCCATGACTTCCTGCACCCATTCCTGTGTGTTCCACCCATGTCCTGCTCTTTTTTCCAGCACTGACCTCCTGCACCCAGTCCTGTGTGCTCCACCCATGTCCTGCTCTTGTTTCCAGCACTGACCTTTTGTACCCAGTTCTTTGAGCTCCTGCCATATTCCACTCTTGTTTCCAGAAATGACTTCCTGCACCCAGTCTTGTGTGTGCCACCCTTGACCTGCTCTTATTTCCAGCACTGACCTCCTGCACCTAGTCCCGTGTGCTCCACCCATGTCCTGCTCTTGTTTCCAGCACTGACCTTTTGTACCCAGTTCTTTGAGCTCCTGCCATATTCCGCTCTTGTTTCCAGAAATGACTTCCTGCACCCAGTCTTGTGTGTGCCCCCCTTGACCTGCTCTTATTTCCAGCAATGTCTTCCTGCATCTAGTCCTTTGTGTTCCACCCATGGCCAGTCCTTTTATGTTCTGGCCATGTCCTGCTCCTGTCTTGCCAGTGACTTCCTGCATCTAGCCCTCAGCCATGCCCTGCTCCTGTACCCAGCCAGACGTTCTTTGTCATTTCTTTGGTTAATCCTAATGGACAGACGTCATGGTTCCGGCCTTTCTAATAATTACATATATATATTATAACAATAACAATATGTGGTTGAAACCAAACATCCTTGGCAATCTCATTTCTAATCCCATTCATTGTATAAATTAGCAGGTGATGGAGACAAATGGGACCCTGATGATGTCATAGCACCCTCATGATGGCAGACATATGTGCCTCATTACAGTTGAAGGTTTACATCGAGCTTTCTAATCGCATGCAAGACAAGTAAGATGGGGGGAAGTTTCTGACAGTTGCACAGAGTCAGCCCATGAGATAAGCGTTTGGTGATGGATTTCCAAGCCAACTCAGGGTTTTGTTTAATTCCGAGGATCGGGAGAGAAGACAAATTACAGATCTGGATAATTTCTGGGATGGAGGTAAAAAAATAATGAAGGCTTAAGTTTCTTGATCTGCTTCGTCTGCAGCATCTTGAACAATTAACCACAGAAAGTCATCAGAACGGAGTTTAAGTCGAAGTAATTACATGACATCATGCTGTCGGAGATGTGGAAATCCTGTGTTTTGTTGCCATGGAAATTCTGGATGACATCACAATAAGACGCTGTGGACTGTTTTGCCTTCATTGGTACAAGATGCCTGATGAAAAGATGGGGATTTGATTCACTCATCACAGCGTCTGACCTTCCCTGGGTGGTTTAAAGTGTCCAAAAGAGCAAAAAAACTGGAGAAGACGGGGCCTGTATAATGAGAATATCAAAGGGAAATGTCCTCCCATCCTGCCGGGCTTTATCTGGGGTGTGTTTATACAGCATTAAATTATACTGGGATACATCACAGCACGCAGGAGGCTCGGCAGGATGCTGGGATAGAGCCAGGGCAGGATAGCTCACATACATCGTTCACCCGCCATCACAGGACATGGCCTAGACTGGCCTGAGAAAGGGCTTCATGCTTAAAATTGCAGTGTAGCCAACAAATGGTTTTATCCACCATAGTCCTGCCATGTGTTGCTCGCTCGCAGGGCCCCATGGGGGGGGCAGGACTACTGTCCTGGGACCCAAGAGTGTACTCACTAAAAGCGGGGGCCCAGCTTGAGCCTGGTGCTTCTTGAGACCGGCTGTTTGTTTCCACCTGGCTCCTAATAGAGGGAACACCGGGGAAAGGACAGCCGTTTTTTTAGTCAGTCCAGTGAAGTGGAAATGAAAAGTTCCAGACCAACCAGGCCCAGTCGCTGTTGACCTGGACCAAGCCGTCACCAGCCAGGGCCTTGAAGTCATTGCATCCGGAGACTCCCGGCGCTGCAGAGGCTGTGATTGGCTGACTTCCAGATGATGGCAGGATCTACCATGGAAAAGTGCCTGATTGTTGTCGATATTGAAGGAAAAACAAGACAAGTTGAGTTGTATCCTGATTCTTTAAAGTGGATCAAAACCCAGGATAGTCAATAGTTTTGACTATCCTGGGTTTTGGTCCTTTCCCCTTATTGGGGTGCCCCGCTGTGTGAAACCCCCCAGGATGCCGAGCCCAGCTCACCTCTTCCTGGTCCCGCGGCACGTCTAAGAGCAGCAGCTCTGACAGCCGCATCCTCCGCTTCCCTCTAACAGGGAGCATTCCTGTGCCTGTGCACATTCACATATGCCTGGGTTTTGGTCCACTTTAAATACAGCATTGCCCTTGTCTCACACGTTGAGCCAGATGTGTAGGGCGGAGACCAGGACAGGGCAACAACAGAGACTAATCCACACACCCACCTAGAGCCCCGAATGCAAAATTGCCAGAAGCTTATGGAGACACTGGGCCACAGGCTTCCATAGATCCTGCAGGAGCAGGTGCAGGTAAGATGGGGACCCTCATACTAGTAGTTTTAATCTGGATTCACTCACCTAGAGTCCCAAATCCAAAACTATGTAGACCCTTGTCCACAGGCCTGATTTTGTGGGTGCAGGTACAGGTTAGCCAGGAAGCCGCGTACTGGTGGTTTTGATCCACCTAGAGGCCAAATTCAAAAGTGCAGGAAACTTATAGATACTGTGGGAGCAGGTGCAGGTAAGCTGGGGAAGTCTCCTACTGGTAGTCACTGGGTTCTAAGAATCCCCTTTCCTGTCAACAACTAATGGGGCTTACCAGGTGGGTGTACAGACACCATGTGCACCACTGTACACACAGTGAACCTCACTACCGATGGTCACATAGCGCACAAGAACATCTTTGGACTGAGGACTTTTGCTGAATACTATACCTGGAGATTGAAACTGGGATAAACGGGGATGGGGATATAAAAATATCTACTGTTATGTCTTTTTTTCTTTTCCTTCACATAATATCTTTATTTTCTTTACATTAAATAAGGAGAAAAGTTAGCACAAATTCTCACCTTCGGCACTCGTTTTCTTGGTAATGTTAGGTTGAGGTAATTGTTTAAGATCAAGTTTGACGGCTTTGTAGACAAAGCTTCTCCATTCTTCTCGTTGGCCTTATGGGATGACTCTGTGAAGGTAAAGGAAGCTCATGAATGACTCGGGTTACTAAGAAAGATAATAAAAGCAGTCAAATCTTTCCGAATGAAATGTATCCAGCTACATACCGACCGGCCTTAGTGGGGTTCCCCGGAATAATTCATAGAACTTGGAGAGATACAGGACCATGCTGAGCTTATCGGGTTCCTCATTGGAGGCCATCTCTTTAGCCGTGGTGATTGGAGAGATTCCAAACTCCTTCTCAGCAATATCAAAGGCCAGCTGGTTGTTCCTGACAGCATCGTCCTCGTTCAAAGAGTCAAAGTCACTAGGGAAGAGAAAAGACATGAGATCAAAAGGTAGGGTCATCATTCAACACAAACAACAACAAGACATACCAACAGGAGAGTTGGCCATGCATCTGATAATTCTGCAAAATGATATAGATCTGCTGAATATTTATGTGAATAGATTATGAATTACAGTTGTGGTGGTACTCTGACTACAGAATCTGCACCTGACACCATTTTTAGGTTTTACCCAATGCCAATGTCCTTCACAGATAAGCTGAATCCTAATCAGGGCTGAAGAAGACGGATGGTCCATAGACTGACCGATCACTAACAATTTTATACAGCTGGACTGGACTAGTGATATCATTGCCTGGTGGTCACTATGGTCATACAGGAACACTCTAAGGTGGCCAGGCCACTACTACCCTACCAGTATTTACTGAGCCAAAGAACATGGAGCTGTAAAGCAAGAGTGTTAACTACTTTACCACCATGCTACAAGGCACTCTACAAATTTCCTACATTTATTTAGCCAAATACCTCAAACCACCGATATTGGTTCTCATTTCTACAGAGACACTTACAAGTTCTCACCGCGTTCATACAGGCACATAATTTAAAGAGGTAATCTTTCCGGCTTTTTGTTTATCCGCTTGAGGGATCATGTCAAAGGACATTGGTTAATCTAGCATAGAGCTAACCTTTTGGCTTCCCATGCTGGCAAACCTACTGCCACTTTCCAATGTGGTGTGGACAACATTGAACCATTGATCAGTGCTTGGTTCTACAGAGCAGCTTACTAGCTTCAGTTCTCAACATGTTCATACAAGCACACATCAAAGAAATCAGACTTTTGCTTCTCTACCTGTAACTTTGAAAGGGACCAGGTCAAGGGCCATGGTGTAACCAGCCATAGTGATAAACACTTGCCTTCCATGCTGCCAAGCCTACTGCAACTTGTCTAGGTGATGTGGACTATGCTCATTTTTTAGTACTTCAAATCACTGATAGCAATGTTTGGTTCTAAGGAGCAGATCACAAGTCAAACTTCTCATACAAGCACAAGCCCGATGAGGTAAGACCTTTGCTTTACTGTTATGGGAAAAATCAGGTCAAGGGCCATGGTACCACCAAATAGAGGTAACCAGTTGGCTGCCATGCTGGCAAGCCTACTCCATTTTTTACCGGAGGTTGCTAACATTTGCTAAACACATTGAACCAGTGACATCATTGCTTGGTTCACAATCTTACATTCTAACCCATGGGTGTACAACATGTGACCCGGCGGCTGAATGCGGCCCACACTGCCTTAACTTGCGGACCCTACCCCTAAGTAGTTAGAGAGCAGAGCTTGCCTTGCAGTGCAAGGGGCTGACCACTAGGGAGCAGTGTGTCTTTCCTAATGCAGAAAGTGGGTCACCAATGAACTTCTCTGTAGAGGTGGGTGACACACATGTGCTACTGGAGTGTTGTTTGAAAATGATGTATATGGAGATGCCCATGTGGACTCTTCCCAGCTCTCCTCTGCCCACCTCACCTCTGCTCAACTCTCTCTGCCTCACCTCTGCTCAATTCTCCTCTCCCTGCCTTACCTTTGCCCACAACCTCCCACCCCACCTCTTCCTATCTCTCCACTACCCATCTCACCTTAGTCCATCGCTTCTCTTACCATCTTGCTTCTGCCCACCTCATCTCAACTCACCTCTGTCCACCTCTTTCCACTTAACCTCTGCTGAAATGACTTTTCCATGCCTTACCTTTGCCTACTCCTTCTCATCTCACCTCTACCCACCTCTGGTCACCTTACATCTTCCACTTCATTTCACCCCACCTCTTCCTGCCACCTCTGCTCACCTTTGCATATATATATATAAAGGGATTTGCAACTTACATTTTTTTTGTGCTCCCCTTTAAGTGGAACAAAATGACACCGTGACCTCTAGACCAAAAAAGGTTGTGCAACCCTGTTCTAACCCTAAGGTTCAAACCACCACTACCCTACCAGCACTAAGTGGCAGGCATTAAAGTGGACCAAGCATGTCCAATGGAAGGTTACATAAAAAAAAAAAATGTATCTTATAGATTCCCGGGCCGATCACCCGTGGGTGTTGGTCCACTTTAAAAAATGCACTTTAAATTCTGACAACCATAAATCAGGACGCTGACTGGGCACTCCAAAAAATGTGCACAAATGTATAGGCACACGACCATGAATCGAGCCTAATATGTCAGTGGCTGGTTCTACAACAGGGCTCACAAACTGACTGTATGTCCTCATCATGTTCATAGGTGCACACAGAATGAGTTCCAAACTGCTACCACCCATCCACTATCTATGGGGGAGATTGGGAAGCCATGGTTCTGCAAAGCAAGAGTGCCACCATACTGCCGACATGACACTTATTCCACCATGTTCATACAAGCAGATTCCACATGCGGATCAAAAAATGGACTCTACACCAGTATCTAGATCAGGGTTTTTCTTAGTGTTGGAAGGATCTAGGGGAGGAACCTGCCTGAGTTGACTGTTTGAGACCTAAATCAACAGCAGCAATCTTCTTCTTAGGTTTATGGTTTATATTGATAAATCTTGGTAAGGTTGTGCCTCTTGTGGAATCAAGGGATCTCCCCCCATTTGCCTCTTTTTAGCAATAAAGCCAAGAACCCTTGCTTAACAACCGCTAGGAGCTTACATGAGGTCTGGCCGGAAATGATGGATGATGGCGCACAGGGCCAAGCCGCTCCTCCACGAGCTGGTCAGGTTTGTCACATTCACATTCCGGTAGCCTTCTATTTGCTTCTGACACCAGGTCAAAAGTTTGTTGGGTCTAATATCCGACTCTGATAGGACAACATAAGCAGATAGTTGGCTGAGATAAGAAAAGAACGTAAAATGAGAACGATGCTTAAAGGGTGGTCCTGACAGCAACTTACCATGACGAGACAAATTGACAGACCTTCTTATGGAACCTGCTCTCTCCAGAGGACAACCTTGTAGCTCATTGGTGATATAGAGATGTCTCACCTGCAATAAACCGCATACTATATCATACCTCCCAACTTCCAAAGATATGAAAGAGGGACAAGCCACGCCCCTGGCCACACACCCGGTCACGCCCCCTGCCACGCCCCTGCCACGCCCCCCACCACGCCATATTTCCCACCCATTTAAAAAAAATATATATATTAAGCAATGTCTTACCTTATCCTCCGGGGTCCTCGGGCCTCTGTAGTCACGTGTCTTCAGCGGGTGGGAGGAGCCTAATGGCCCACTCTCATGTCCCGCGCTGGCACTGCTCAATGGCCGGGGCGGGGCAAACCAGGGCGAGGTGGCCAATCAAGAGGCCCTGCTTACAGAGGAGCCGAAGTGGCTGATAACTGGGCGGCGGAGGTGATCGGTGGGGAGGGGGTGCGGGTGGGCGGTGGAACAGCTGATCGGGGGTGCGGGCGGCGGAACAGCTGATCAGGGGTGCGGGCGGGCGGCGGAACAGCTGATCGGGGGTGCGGGCGGCAGAAAAGCTGATCGGGGGTGCGGGCGGGCGGCGGAACAGCTGATCGGGGGTGCGGGCGGGCGGCGGAACAGCTGATCGGGGGTGCGGGCGGGCGGCGGAACAGCTGATCGGGGGTGCGGGCGGCGGAACAGCTGATCGGGGGTGCGGGCGGCGGAACAGCTGATCGGGGGTGCAGGCGGCGGAACAGCTGATCGGTGGGACGGGGAGGATAATGCGCCTCCCGGGACAATTAGTAATCATCCGGGACCGCGGGATAATGTGGGAAAATCGGGACAGTCCCGGGAAAATCGGGACGGTTGGGAGGTATGCTATATGACACTTTACTCGAGAGCCCATCATACGCATCTCTAAAAGTGGACAATGTAAATACAACTAAAACAGCCAAGTTGTCTGAGGAACATTGTGCCCAATAATTCAGAAGAACCCTTTCATTAAATATTACGGTAGTTTTAAAGTGATGATAAATCCAACCCCAACATTAGTTTCATGCAATATCTTTTTGGTAAAGGATTTCTGACAATATTTTCACTGCCCCACGTAACCTGCGGCCAATGGGTCTGAAGTGGGTAAGAATGTCTGCTAGGTATCAGGAATAAAAACACCAACAGTCAGTTTGACTATTGGCCCCCTTTTAAGGGACAGTTCAGGCTGAAAAAAGAAAGCCCACAGGCTTGATCCCATGGTTCCTGCAGCCTGCTGCCCTCTGATTTTAGCAACTGGTTTGTGCTTCTTTCCCATCTCTCAGCGTCCTTAGCTAAATTAAAAATCAGCATGGGATGCTCTCAAGTCATCAAGGAAGCCTGCTCCTACTTGACCGTCAGCAGAGAAGCGCAGAGAAGCAAAGTGAACCAACAGTGCTAAAACTGGAGTCCATGGGTTTGAGCCTGCATGGTAAGTGCAGCTGTTTTTTTGAAGCCTAGGCAGGGACTACAACTTTAAAAAGACAACTTCTCTTTCAATCAAACCTCTGGAATCATAAAAACCTTGGTTGATTTTTAACATAACCTAAAATGCATAATTTCTATTCTATTTGAACCCTCTAAAAAGGGCCAGCACTTGAATCTAAAAGATTTGAGGGCCGGCTGCTGGTTTTCCCTGGGGAATCCCAAATTTAGGAAACTCCCAGGAAAATGCAAAGCTCACCTTCTTCTTGGCTCCCTCGCCAATGTAATGGTCCGCATCTTCAGCATCCTCGGTCTGTGTGCGCACTCCTGCTATTCAGATAGGATGCTGCTGGGGATGAGGCCACTCACACTTTCTGGCACAAACAGAACCTTTTGCTGAACATTACATATGCATGGCAAACATCTCTGATTGGACAAGAGCATCTGCATGTGCCTTAGGACCGAGGAAAGGTGTGTTTTTCGGAGCGATCTGGGGGGTTTTACACAGCAGATCATTCTTAATTAGGATGCCCCCAGGTCAGGGAACAAAACCCAGGGTAGGTAAAATCCCAGGTTTGATTCTGCTTTGAAAGCAAACCGAGTCACTAAAAATGCAAACTAATCATGTTTCCCATTGTATGAGAACATAAGAAGTTATTGCGGGCAACATATTGACTGTAATAATAATTTCGCCATCTGCAACAAACCTGATGAGCTCGGACACAGTTGGAGTTGAGGTTGGGGTAGCGGGTGGCCGGGTCGATGGTGTACTGGTCAAAGTTTTTGCTGATGTTCTCCGGCGTGGTTTGAGGTAGCAATCGGTACAAGCTCTCCCTGCAACAAGACGGAACATAATCAGATTTATGACAATTCCCCCTGGAATAACCTCAGGCATCTCGCCGAAAACAGCCGTTTGGTTCTGCGGTCGGTCAGGGGTAACAGTCATCCCATCTGGACCTGCATGATTTGCTATGTAACACACTATAGATTATATGATGTCATCCCTTTGTGCTGCTCCCGAACCTTCCCTAAGGTGCAATCTGCTGTCCGGGCTGCTGAGCGGGGATGTAACCACTTACCATAAATTACCCACTAACACGCATTTTTCTTAAGTTGTGTAGAAGTGATTCTCCAACTCAGCAACCACAGACAAGTGAGTCAGGAATGAATCAAGGACACGTCTCTACCGACCCGGCAGGCGCCATGGCCTCGTGTGTTCGCGCTGAGCTTTAACGCCCATCTATTTAAGGAGATTTTTCCATATTACAGTCAAACTTAAGTTTTACTTTATTCACCACATTTCACTGCACGCTATAAATCATTCCACTTTATAATGGCAGACGAGAGAGATGAGACGAGAGTGGCGCTTCTTATATAAAGAAGACCATGGCTGCATTTTGGGCCGCAGATAGAAATAGAGATGAGTGATGGGAGGAAACCATACGGTCCATCTAGTCTTCCCTCTATAGGGTTGATTTATGGTTTTATTGATAGATCTTTATTTCTCCTTATTATTAGGTGTCATGTTTTATTGGGGATATCCTGATTCCAGGTCATCTCCAGTGTTATTTTTCTGTATGTTTTGTCCCAGATGTTCTCTGTATCCCTCCCTCCCTGCTCTGTTTTGCATATTAGTGCTTAATAATTGTGTTACTAATGTTTTTTTTTTAATTACTCTAATGTCCACCTTTTTGGTGTTTTTATCATTAAACATTTTGAGATTTGTCAACTTTGAACCATTTTTTTTTTCACCAAAACCCCCAAGAAGGGGGAAAAAAAGGAAAAAATTAACCCACTTTCATTGCTAAAAAAACATGCCAGATGCTGCCGACATGTGTTTAAGCAATGAAATTAGCCTGTTAGTCAGTGAAGTCGGAAGCACTCTTGAAATTTACACATTTTCTGCCATAAATTAGTCAGTAATTTGCACTTACAGGCGCAAGTCTCTGCATCGGCCCCCAAGCAAATTTCTGCCTTAAATAATGTGTTTCAAATTTAGATGACCATGAATCAGGAGGAAACCCGAGAGCCACTTGGTGCTCCAAAAAAACATGCACAAATGCACTGGTGCATGACCATGAATTGAGCCTAATGTGTCGATTTTCTCTTTATCTAATGGTCCATTTCCATGAACAGATAAATTGGGCGTTCATTGAGCAAGTGAACAATCATACGATTTGTATGCAATCAGACGACTTGCATTCAGACATGGGCGTTGTTGGATAACTATTCGTTAGAGCACTCATAATTAAGATGGAAATTAAGGTATTTGTATAGTCCTATTTTCAATTGATTTCTGCTGTCAGTCACGCGCTGAATGAGACATTTGGGGCCTTATTTAATAAGTGTGCTGTTTAGCGTCATTCTGCTGGCATAGCGCCAGATTTTGAGTGCCGGCATCTGTTTGGCGCTGCAATTTGGACAGCACCTGTTGGACCCTAATGTCGATTATAACAGCGCCAGTGAGCACCACTCTCTACCGCCGTTTTTTAGGCGCTGCACAGCGTATTCATTTTTGGCATGCTGAAAAGTTTGGCTCTATACTTTACTGGCACTGAATGAGGGCCTGCACATGCGTTGTTAGAGGGTGGTGAGGTGATTTTTTTTGGGGCATCCTGGGGAATTTCACTCAGCGGGGCATCCCGCTTTAAGATGCCCAGGAGGCAAAGAACAAAACCCGGGAAAATCAAATTCCCAGGTTTTGTTCTGCTTTAAGGGATATTGCCCATAACATGTAGATCTCATGTGAGGGTTTCTCCCTTGTCTAATAAACTAAAGTGAAGTGGTAAAGCTTACCTTTCAGAAAGTATCTCAAAAGGCGACGTTCCCTGCGCCCAACTTCTCACCATCCAGGCCGTATCAAACGCTGCCAGGAAGCCCCGGGCACAGCCCGTCCCCATTGGCCAGAAGGGCTATAAAAAAAGGATAAGATGTCATTTTTAACAAATGAAATGACAAAATGGCTTTGGGGGCAACAGAAGCCGAAAGTGCTGAAACTTAAAGACAGGAGTCTGTGGGATCAAGCCTTTATTGCAGCCTGGCTTCCTGGCTCAGTGTAGCAGATGTAGCAGTCTATAGCCCGGGAAAATTCACCATATGCGGAAGCATTAACACCCTAGTGTCTGTAAGAGAGGTCGACCATGTTTTTTTTTTTAACATGTGATTGTGCGTTTATCTGTCTTATTCGCTTGGTTATGAAATCGCATCTTTAAAAAGATGTTTATGGATCTGTTAGTTACCTGCATCTGATGGTGGAAAAATATTTCACATTTTGGGCATTCAACATTGGGATGCCCCTGGAGAGGGCTTTTACTTGGTCTGAAGTCTATTAAACTCTAGGGCCAGGTGTAATGGGTATGGCCCAAAAGACAGGGAAGAGAAAATCCTAGGATTTGGGCTACTTTAAAGTGGACTAAAACCCAGGATTTTCTCTATCCTCTCTTTTGGTCCATACACAAATCAGGATGCCCAGATGTATGAGGCCCCCCTGGTCACCCGACAGTCATGGGTGTTCCCACGTATCAGACATGGCTCTGCTCCAATCAGCTTATCTGGTCTGGCATACTAATGCGTGGCTAAAGAAATGGAATGGGAGCTTTGTGATAAGCACATGGGACCCCCAGCATTCATCTATGGCTGTACACACCCACACCAGACATTTAGTTACAGCACCATGCGAGAGGTGCCACCGCCGAGTACGCATGTGCCGTGGATTAACTGGAGAGTTAAGAATATCGGGTGACCGTCAGGGTTTACACAGCGGGGCAATCCATGAAAGGGGGGTGTGACCGGTAGCACACTCGGCACTGCTTGGCTGCTTAGCTGTCCAGGTGGCTTAGCAGTCATCGAAGCCTAAGAGAGCCCGAGTGAAAACGAGCGTGCTGATAGGTGGAGCGGGCCACTCAGCACCCTCGTTCTCAAGTCATAGGAGTGACAGGAAGGTGAGTGAATGGGGCGACCTGGGGGGATACACACAGCGGGGCATTCCAATTCGGGATGCCCCTACTGAGAGGAAAAACACCCTGAAAAGTGAAAATCTGATGTGTTGTTCCTTTAATGCTTAATGCTTGTACCGCCCAAATTAGATCTCTCCTCTAAGGTGGCTTAAAGTAGACCAAAACCTAGGATTTTGACTATCCTGGGTTTTGGTCCTTGCCCCCAGGGCACCCCAATGGAGGATGCCCCGCCGTGGGAAACCCAATCTTACTCACTTTTTCCCAGTCCCACTGCACATGCTTGGCCTCTTGTCCAATCAGCGCGCTTGAATTTGCTTCTGCCCCTTCGTCTAAGGAATCAACTAAGCAAGCGGTCTGCTTGCTTAGGGTTAGTCCCCTCTAAGGTGTCCGGCTTAAGGTTTGTACCATACAAATTAGATCCCCTCTAAGGTGTCCGTCTTAAGGTTTGTACCATACAAATTAGATCCCCTCTAAGGTGTCTGGCCTAAGGCTTGTACCATATAAATTAGATCTCCTCTAAGGTGTCCGGCTTAAGGCTTGTACCATACAAATTAGATCTCCTATAAGGTGTCTGGATTAAGGTTTGTGCCATACAAATTAGATCTCCTCTAAGGTGTCTGGCCTAAGGCTTGTACCATATAAATTAGATCCCCTTTTAGGTGTCCGGCTTAAGGCTTGTACCATCTCCTCTAAGGTGTCTGGTTTAAGGCTTGTACCATACAAATTAGATCTCCTATAAGGTGTCTGGATTAAGGCTTGTACCATACAAATTAGATCTCCTATAAGGTGTCTGGATTAAGGCTTGTGCCATACAAATTAGATCTCCTCTAAGGTGTCTGGATTAAGGCTTGTGCCATACAAATTAGATCTCCTCTAAGGTGTCCGGCTTAAGGTTTGTACCATACAAATTAGATCCCATCTAAGGTGTCCGGCTTAAGGTTTGTACCATACAAATTAGATCCCCTCTAAGGTGTCTGGCCTAAGGCTTGTACCATATAAATTAGATCTCCTCTAAGGTGTCCGGCTTAAGGCTTGTACCATCTCCTCTAAGGTGTCCGGCTTAAGGCTTGTACCATACAAATTAGATCTCCTATAAGGTGTCTGGATTAAGGCTTGTGCCATACAAATTAGATCCCCTCTAAGGTGTCTGGCCTAAGGCTTGTACCATATAAATTAGATCCCCTTTTAGGTCTCCGGCTTAAGGCTTGTACCATCTCCTCTAAGGTGTCTGGTTTAAGGCTTGTACCATACAAATTAGATCTCCTATAAGGTGTCTGGATTAAGGCTTGTACCATACAAATTAGATCTCCTATAAGGTGTCTGGATTAAGGCTTGTGCCATACAAATTAGATCTCCTCTAAGGTGTCTGGATTAAGGCTTGTGCCATACAAATTAGATCTCCTATAAGGTGTCTGGATTAAGGCTTGTGCCATACAAATTAGATCTCCTCTAAGGTGTCTGGGTTAAGGCTTGTACCATACAAATTAGATCTCCTATAAGGTGTCTGGATTAAGGCTTGTGCCATACAAATTAGATCCCCTATAAGGTGTCTGGCTTAAGGCTTGTACCATACAAATTAGATCTCCTCTAAGGTGTCTGGATTAAGGCTTGTGCCATACAAATTAGATCTCCTCTAAGGTGTCTGGCTTAAGGCTTGTGCCATACAAATTAGATCTCCTCTAAGGTGTCTGGATTAAGGCTTGTACCATACAAATTAGATCTCCTCTAAGGTGTCTGGATTAAGGTTTGTGCCATACAAATTAGATCTCCTCTAAGGTGTCTGGCTTAAGGCTTGTACCATACAAATTAGATCTCCTCTAAGGTGTCTGGATTAAGGCTTGTGCCATACAAATTAGATCTCCTCTAAGGTGTCTGGGTTAAGGCTTGTACCATACAAATTAGATCTCCTATAAGGTGTCTGGATTAAGGCTTGTGCCATACAAATTAGATCTCCTATAAGGTGTCTGGCTTAAGGCTTGTACCATACATCCCCTCTTAGGTGTCTGGATTAAGGCTTGTGCCATACAAATTAGATCTCCTCTAAGGTGTCTGGGTTAAGGCTTGTACCATACAAATTAGATCTCCTATAAGGTGTCTGGATTAAGGCTTGTGCCATACAAATTAGATCCCCTCTAAGGTGTCTGGCTTAAGGCTTGTACCATACAAATTAGATCTCCTATAAGGTGTCTGGCTTAAGGCTTGTACCATACAAATTAGATCCCCTCTTATGTGTCTGGATTAAGGCTTGTGCCATACAAATTAGATCTCCTATAAGGTGTCTGTCTTAAGGCTTGTACCATACAAATTAGATCTCCTCTAAGGTGTCTGGATTAAGGCTTGTACCATACCAATTAGATCTCCTCTAAGGTGTTCGGCCTAAGGCTTGTACCATACAAATTAGATCCCCTCTTAGGTGTCTGGATTAAGGCTTGTGCCATACAAATTAGATCTCCTCTAAGGTTTCTGGCTTAAAGCTTGTACCATACAAATTAGATCTGCTCTAAGGTGTATGGATTAAGGCTTGTACCATATAAATTAGATCTCTAAGGTGTCTGGATTAAGGCTTGTACCATACAAATTAGATCTGCTCTAAGGTGTCTGGATTAAGGCTTATACCATATAAATTAGATCTCTAAGGTGTCTGGATTAAGGCTTGTACCATACAAATTAGATCTGCTCTAAGGTGTCTGGATTAAGGCTTTTACCATATAAATTAGATCTCTAAGGTGTCTGGATTAAGGTTTGTGCCATACAAATTAGATCTCCTCTAAGGTGTCTGGGTTAAGGCTTGTACCATACAAATTAGATCTCCTCTAAGGTGTCTGGATTAAGGCTTGTGCCATACAAATTAGATCTCCTCTAAGGTGCCTTTTTACTATACTAAACATGTTCGGCATCTCTATCATTTGATGGAACAGGTCATGACAGAACAGTAAATGTAAATTCACCAACCTCTAGTAAACTGTCCCCAACCAGAGCCACCAGTATCTGGTGTCCGCGGCGTTCCCTGATTAGGGCGGCGTTCTCGGACGCATACATGGAGGTGAAGTCAAACATGGCCACATCTGGCAGTCCGTAATGGTTGATGGCGAAGTCCAGAGACGGCAGCTGGTAATTGGTGGCAAAGTCCGCGGCCTCGCGGGCGTAGGACTGCAGATTCTCCTGGTCCACGTTTTCGGCACATAGCAGCATCTCGGCATCAGCGTAATCCTGCACATGATACACATCGTCATACATGAGCCCGTGAAGGTTCTCATTTATCCAGGGCAGGGCCTCTCTAGTACCAAATCAAGGCAACTGGCTATTTAAGATGATTCACGCGTCATCCAACTCTTTCTTAATTCACAATGACTTGTATAGGAATCTTCGGCAATAAATATTGCTGGGTGTAGCTCCAATCCACATCCGAAGGAGCTACACTACAATATTTATTTCTGAAGATGTCTTTGATATCTTCAAGAAAAAAATATATGTTCAGTTGCCTTGATTTAATACTACAGATAGGAGTAGCCTGGGGCCAAAAATCAGCCACAGCCAGAATCCAGGAGTTCTTAAAGAGGAACAAAAACCAGAACTTTCACTCTTCCTGGTTTTGTTCCCTATTCGATTTGGTATGCCCCATTGTGTGAAAAAACAAAGAGAGATGAGAATTCTTACCTTGCCAGTGATCCCACGGCGCATGTGCCCTCCAATCAGCTTTCTATGGCGTGGATAATGATAAGCAGCATAGAAATCTGACTGCAGGGGGAGCGGCAGCCCCTTTCCTTCCACTGTGAATGCCCCTACAGGTGAGTTCCAATTGACCCTTGGGGTTTAACACAACACCCAAAAAAGAAGGAGGCTGTCAGGCCTAAAGTCTATGAGGTTCCTCTTTAAAGCTATAGTACTGAGAGGCAAGGGTGGATATAGCACCCAGATAAACGGAGATAAGGATTTATCATCCTAGGGGCAGACATGAACTAGGACCTGGTTGAAGGCTTCAGTGCGGCAGGATATAGGGAAGAAGAGTTTGGGGGGGCATGTATTAGAACACATAATACCAGCACAGGCCTCAGGTGTATACCCAGCTCAGCTGGGCCCAAAGCAGTGTGGCCCTGCAGGAAGTCCACCCCTGAATCCAGATAAACAATTTCAAACATGCCCTACCCCAACGATCCCCTCCCCCAGCGAGAAATGGTGCACCTACGTTCAGGATGACCCCCTTGTCCAGCAGGCTCTGCTTCTTTGCCGTCATTACAAAATAGTGCGTGCTGTCCTTGTAATACACAATGTTCTCCAGATCAATTCCTGAAAGCAGAAAGGTGATAACATGTGACACATGGTGTTTCTCCATGTAAAACTAGGAAGAAAATTGGAAGAAAATGTGCAGTATTGAGGGTAGAGTGTTCACCAGAACTCACTAGCATCACTAGAGGGGTCACCCTCATCTCAGTAAGGATCACCAGCACCACTCTAAGGATTGCTCACATACAGTAAGAAGACAAATTGCCTGTACCACTAAGGGGATCACCAGCATATTTATAGGGAATCACTGGCATCAATTTATTATAATCAATTATCAATTATACTACATTACCAAATTGCATCACTAGTGCAGTCATCTGCATCAATATAGGGGTCACCAGAATCGCTAGAGGCAACACCTATATCATTAGAGGTATCATCAGCTTCCCTTGTGGAGTCATCAGCATCACTAGAGGGGTCACCAGCATCGCTAGAGGCATCACCTATATCACTAGAGGCATCATCAGCTTCACTAGTGGAGTCATCAGCATCACTAGAGGCATCACCTGTATCACTAGAGGCATCATCAGCTTCACTAGAGGGGTCACAAGCCTCACTAGAGGGGTCACGAGCATCGCTAGAAGGGTCACCTGTATCACTACAGGCATCATCAGCTTCACTAGCGGAGCCATCAGCATCACTAGAGGCATCATCAGCCTCACTAAAAGGGTCACATTGCTAGAGGCATCACCTGTATCACTAGAGGCATCACTAGTGGAGTCGTCAGCATCACTAGAGCGATCACCAACATCACTAAAGGGTTCACCAGCATCACTAGAAGGGTTTATCGCATATCAAGAAATATCCCCACTAGGAAAGGATCACCAGAGGCATTACAACAATCACTTGAAGGATTCCCAGTATCACTAAAGGGGTCACCAGCATCAATAAAAGATTCACTGACATCACTAGGAGTGACTAGGATCACTAGAAGGAATCACTAGCATCCCTAGAAGAGTTGCTAACATAACTTTTATTACTATGGGGATCATCAGCATTACTGGAGGCATCAATAGCATTACTGGAGGAATCATCAGCATCACCAGAAGGATCACCAGCATCACTAGAAATCACTAATAACATGATGAACCGAGTGGTTCAACCATGTTCCTGTACTATATACAGTAAGTAACGTCATGTTACTGTTACCTGAACTGTGCCCCACTAAAGCTGAAAACCCCAAACCGTTATTTACTGTCAGAGCACAGAATGAGGACGGACCTGTTTCTTCCTTCAACTCCTGGAAGAATTTCTGATTGAAGATAAAGGCCACACCACTGATCTCTTCCACTTTGGCTTCTGCAGTGGTGTTTCTGTTAATGAAGTTGGCAGTGATGGCGATGGCCAGCTTGCCCCGGAATTCTTTCCTCCGGAATCCTGGGTTGGGGAACATCGACAAATATTAAAACGGCTGTTGACAAAGAGGACCCACAATGAGCTGTAGTCTGTTTCGATGTGTGGATTAGCTGCTGGTTAAGCTGAGTGTTATGGCAAGGATTAAGATGTCAGCTAAATGTTATGGCCAGGTTCAGGTTCATTTGGGCATTACAAAGAAGTCTAGGGTGTCAGTTGGGTGTAAAGGCCAGGTTAAGGGGTTTAGTTGGGTGGTACAGCAGGTTTTGGACTCCTCTTAAATGTTATGGCCTGATTTAAGTATTCATTTGGGATTTGAGAAGATGTTCAGCTGAAAATTTTGGCCAGGTTTAGGAGTTCAGTTAGGTGTTGAAGCCAAGTTCAGGGGTTCCGCTAAATGCTATGACCAGGCTTAGGGGGTTCAGTTGGGTGTTAGAGCCAAGTTAGGAGTTCTGCCACATGCTATTACCAGGTCTTGGGGGGTCAGTTAGGTGTAAAGGCCAGGTTTAGGGATTCGCCTGGTTGTCAAAGACACATTTAGTGGTCCATTCAATGTTATGGACAGGTTTAGGGGGACCTGTTATGTATTATGGTCAGGTTTAGGGATTAATTTGGTTGTTCAGACCATGTTTAGGGTTTAGGTTGAATGTTAAGGTTAGGTTTATGTATTCATTTACATTTGAGGGCCAGGTGTAAGGCTTCTGCTGAGTGTCATGCACATGCCTAGGGGTTCAGATGAGTGTTTTGGGCAAGTTTGCAGGATCTGATAAGGGGTCAGTTGTATGTTGGGGCCAGTTTCAATGGTTTTACTGGTTACTGGGTTTATTTATGGGTTTTATTTCAGGTTTAGTGGTCAGTTGGGTATAAAGGCCAGGTTCAGGGGACAATTGGTTAAGGCCAAGTTTAGGGGGTGGTTTGAGTGTTTAACTAAGTCTAGTAGTCAGTTGGGTGTCAAGGCTAGGTCTAGGGTTCAGCTGGGCATCAAGGCCAGTTGGGTATTAAGGTCAGGTTTAGGGGTCATTTGGGTATTAAGGCCAGGTCCAGGAGACAGTTGGGTATTAAGGCCAAGTTTAGAGGTCAGTTGTGTATCATAATTAGGTCTAGTAGTCAGTTGGGTGTTAAGGCTAACTCTAGTGGTCAGTTGCGTGTTAAGGCCAGGTCTAGGGGTCAGTTCTGCTGGGTTTTAATGCCAGGTTAGTAAGTTGTCCTGGTCTTATTTAGAGTTATGAAGAGTGACCAGGTTTAGGGGTTCTGCAGGGAATTTTTGCCAGTTTTAAACATTCAGTTCAGCTGTAGGAAAGTCGCCGTGGCTCTTGGATGGCATTTGCAGCTCACTGATTGGCTGGCTGCCGGGAGTTCAGTTATAAATATCCCCAGACAATTAATGACTGTTACAGAGACACTGATAGACAATAGCGACACTAATATAATTACCATAGTCGCACACAGGGAGGAGCCGCATAAGCAGGACCATACGGCAAATTGCTGGGCGGGAGCTATGGAGGGAGACGGTGCAATATGCTGTGGCTGAGCTAAATATAGCACAAAGCTATTTTAACAACCACACTTTTATTATCTGTAATTATATAATGGTACAGTATGGGACTCGGCATTCCATATGCTCGCTGAGCCACGCTTTAAAGTTTAGTTTAGCGCATTTTACACACCTCTGAACAACTGAAGAATGAATTTAAAGTGTGATCCTTACCTTCCAAAGTGTTTCTCCGCCCATCAGCCCCAATAATGACGTCAAATTCATAGTCTGCCAAGGGGTGATCCTGGGGTAGGTACTCCGCTCTCCAGCCAATTTCTGTAAAGAACAAGCAGTGTGATCACTTATTTAATTTATATTTTCAGGTACATCTTAAGTAAACCTCAAAGTGGAAAAAAACTCAAAAACTTCACTTTTTTGGGTTTTGTTCCTCCCTGGTGAGGCATCCCAATTTCAGATGCCCCATTGTGTGTATCCCCTGGAATCGCCAAAAACACGCCTCTTCCTGGTTCCCATGTGGGCTGCTCAGCCAATCAGTGGTGCTCATTCGATTCAGATTTCCTTTCAGTGCGGCAAGGACATATGCATTGAGTGAGCGTTGCTACATACCCACTCACCTCTAGCTGTGGACGTGCCCTCGCCATCTGTTCAGAAAGGCCTGGCATGGGTACACACCCCAGATAGAGGTATGCTGGGGATAAGGGCTACAGGTAGAAGTGAGTAAACTGGGGCAATCCAGGGGTTTCACATAGCAGGCCATCTCAATCCAGGATTGGCTGCCAGTGGTCACGTGGGTGGTAAGCCAATGGCCAGCTTCAAGGGAGCCGAGGGGGTATGCAGGGCACAAATAGATTATTGGTCTGCTTTAACCAATATACAGCATGAGAACTGAAGCATGGATAAACTCATACAGTATATACTATAGCATTTGCATGTGTGATCCTATTGGTGAAGACTCCCACCCATCAAAATCAAAGCAAATATTGTACGGGTACGTATCAAACAGTAAAGTCTCAATCTTTGCAGATGATACTAAGCTGTGTAAAGTAATTAAAACAAAAGAGGACAGCAGGCAGCTACAAACAGATTTAGATAAATTGGAATCATGGGCAGTTAAATGGCAAATAAAGTTTAACACAGATAAATGTAAGGTTATGCACATGGGAAGGAGAAATATGTGTCATGATTACACACTAAATAAAGAAACACTTGGTAAAACAACAATGGAAAAAGACCTAGGGGTTTTAGCTAAACTGTAGTAATCAATGCCAGGCAGCAGCTGCTGCCAAAGCAAATAGGATCATGGGGTGCATCAAGAGGGGCATGGGTGCTCATGACCAGAGCATCATTTTACCCCTGTACAAGTCACTGGTCAGACCCCATATAGAGTACTGTGGACATATCAGAACTGGAGCGCGTTCAATGAAGGGCAACAAAGTTAATAAAAGGAGTGCGGGGGCTAGAGTACCCGGAAAGATTGTCCAAGTTAGGTTTATTTAGTTTAGAAAAAAGACACTTGAGGGGTGATCTAATAACTATGTATAAATATATTCGGGATCAATACAAAGATCTGTCCCACAATCTATTTATACCCCGGAGTGTAACTATAACTCAAGGGCATCCACTAAGGTTAGAGGAAAGGTGCTTTCTCCACCGACATAGGAGGGGATTCTTCTCTGTAAGAGCAGTGAGACTATGGAACTCGCTGCCAGAGGAGGTAGTAATGATGGATACAGTAAAAACGTTCAAAAGTGGCCTTGATGCCTTCCTGGCATGTAATAACATTTCCAGCTATGGCTACTAGACCACTGGAAGGAGTTAAACAGGCTGAACTGGATGGACTAAAGTCTTTATTCAGCCGCACATACTATGTTACTATTATCTGATTTGATTGTGGAGCTCAGGAAACAGCTGTACACTGCAGCAATGCAAGCCTCCTACTGAAGGATGTCTGCTGTACGTTTTTGCAAGGCTCACTGACGGAGAGAGGGGGTAGGGATTGTTAAACTGGACCAACAGCCTGGCACAGTTGTAACAGAAAGGCAGCAGCCATTTTGGAGCTTCCTCTCCCAGCATCTCAGCCATGCTGCTGCCTGGATTCAATTGACATAACTGACAGCGCACAGTAACAGGAAGCCCAGCGGCCCTTCCTGTTTGCAGACAACCTGCACATCCATGACCCGCCATTTTGTTTCTAAAATTTACTACAGCAGGAGAAAAAGGTAAATGAATTTTTATGTGCAGCAATTTAAATTGGCCTGGGTAGGGATGCATATGAGCACTGTTTGTTGTGTTGGTCTAGTTCAAGTCATTTTTGACTGTTGGTCACTTTAAGTTTAGTGCCCCTAGCCCAACCTATACACTTGGCCCAGTCCCGAATTTACTATATCTAAAACATAACCTAGAGGCACAGGATTTCCCCATGGACCCCAACATATTTACACAAATTGGGGACAGAACGGTTTTTCAGTTTCTGGCGAAAAAAATGGAGTTCCTCTTTAAATGCACCTTTAAGATTTGCTTGCTAAAAATAGACCCCTTAATTGCTTATTGATGAGCCTCAGCAGCTTCGTGTTTCAGCACAGACGCGAGCGGCCGCAGCTAATCTTCGGCGAGATCTCCGCCGCCAAACTCAATCCTGACACTAACAGGCTCTAATTTAATGCCGACACCCCTCACTTTGGCTCTGCTTGGGTTTCCAAATCTCCCAGAATTCCTGTGTGTCATCACCGGGTGGCCATTATGAAAGGCTACACCGCTTTCTCCCACGCCGGACAGCGACGTCATCCTAATGTGGGCACGTGCTGGCTGCTACAATGGGGTCACCCTGTACCGAGAGCATCCGGCATGTTTACTGCGGATGGAATCGCATATCTAATGCTTCTAGATCTGGATGCTGAGGGGAAGGATTAGACTTTCTTTTGCGTTTACTGGGGGCCTCCAAGCTTGAAAGGAGAGATTCTCCGCCAATGGGGTCATGTATATCTATATATGTCCAGCCTTTAAAGTGGACCAAAACCCAGAATTTTGACTATTCTGGGTTTTGGTCCTTCCCCCGATCGGGGGTGCCCAGCTGTGTGAAACCCCCTATTCGATGGGGTGGGTATTTAATTGGACTTTGCAACTTATGGACGGTAGGTACGATTTTGATTTTAGTATTCTAACTAGTCTGTGTGGCATACCGTTTTCTTGATAATGACAGAAAGGCTAAACAGCTATAATGTACGTGATATATATATATATATATATATATATATATATATATATATATTATTTTTTTTTAATGGATATATTTAATATATTATCAATACTAATAGTAATGTATGAACTCATTTTGTTTGCATTGTGACTGTGTTGCCTTATAGAGAAAACAGAACAGAACCTCAGGATTTCCTTGCAGCTCATAATAAAATAATTAAGCGCGGCTCTCACTTTGGTTCTCTTGATCTTCTGGTGGTTCGAGAAGTTTGACGAACTCGACGTTGACGTGGATCTCGATGCCGTGCAGGAGAGCAATCTTAAACAACATGAGCTGCAGCTGCCAGATACCTGCAGAGACAAAAAGGCCGTCAGCAACATCGCCAAAGGGGCCCCAATGTCTTCCCACTTACCAGTGGCATAACTAAATGTGACGGGACCCTGGTGTGGACATTAAATGGGACCCTTTCAATGCTCATACAATAAACTTTTTTTTAAGGCTTTTTGGAGGCAAATAGACTACTAAAGACTGAAACGGCAGAGATAAATAGTGCTTCCTTTCTGTAAATGATGCCAAGTGAGCACAAATAAGGTGGAGAAACAACAATGATGGGGCCCCTCTGGCCTTCTGGGCCCCAGTGTGATCACATCCCCTGCATCCTCTCAAGTTACGCCCCAGCCAATTGATCCCGCTAGGCCAGAGGATGGGCAAGGCTGGGATGGTTTTAGACAAAGCGTTGTCTTGGGCAGCTGATTGCTCTTACTCTAGCACGCCCCCGATTACTAAATCAGTATCTGGGCCCCATCTGCAGTCACCAGTGTCACAGTGCATAGCCAAGACTCCATTATGGGGCCCTGCCATGAAAGGGGGCCCCAGCCCCAAGATCTGAGACACTATTGCTGCCGGCGCTGATGATAAATGAAGGCGTTTGCCCCATATAACCTATATATTACGGCTGGACCAAAGTTTAAACTGGGCGTCAAGGCAACCAGTGGCCCAATTTAAATGGCTAGTTACTGCGTTCAAACATTTAAAATAGTTTTCTAATAAGTCTGGATAAAGGGGCCCATTTCAAACTAGGGGCCCAGCTATCACATATAGGTTACAGAGAGGTCCAGGCTCCATACAGCGTTTCTGTGCCCTCCACCCATAACCTATAATGTAATGGCTGGGCCCCGTGTTTGGACCTAAAGACGAACTGTAGCCATTTAAGTTCCACACTGTGTTATCAGCAGCGGCACTCTTGTCTATCAAGCATCTAAAAACAACATACAGTAGCCATTTATTCTAAAATAATCAATTTAAAGTGGACCAAAACCCAAGGAGATCAGCCTGGGATTCTTTAAGATTCCAGCGCCGCTTGATTCCCACCCGGGCATCCAAAATCGAAATGCCCCGCTGTATGAAACCCCCCAGGTCATCCAGAAACTCACCTTCTTACCCGGCCAACAGCAGTAGTGGCTGCATCCCAGGGTGGCTGGCCCCCAGAACAAAACCCAGGGTGGCTGGCCTTTCATCCCAGATCAGGATACCCCGCTGTGTGACACCCCCCAGGCCGCCCCAAAACTGCCACCACCTGCCTCCTGGTACCTGGGGTGTGGCCACTTCCACTCCGACTGTCCTGCATGTAAACCCCATCGTTTGCCAAGATTTACATAGGCACCGAAAATGGCCCGAGACTCTAATCCCCCAAAAGCCTGCATAAACCTGGAGTCAGCCCCCCGCTGGAATCTTTTAGATTCCAGGACTGACCCAGCTGGGTTTTGTTCCCCTTTAAGGATCTCCCCCTGCTCCAATACTTACTAATGTGATCGATGGCTCCGGCACAGAACTTGCCATAGAACTTCTTGGCGCCGAGGCATCGCAGGTCATGGATAGTGTACGGCCAGAGGTGTAGCACGTTGTTTCGGGAGAACGTGTCTCGCTTTTCCACCACCACCACTTTGGCACCTAAACAGGCCAACTCGATGGCGGTGCGCAGCCCACAGGGACCGCCTCCGATGATCAGGCACTGGAAAGATAAAGAGCGCCAATTAATACCGACAGGACACAGCTCCAATGAAAGACTTACTAAATAACTGATTAAATGCAAAGTCTTATTGATTATTATTATTATCATCATCTCATTAATTAACAGAGGCTAAGGTCTGAATTCTGTAAAGATTCCGCTAAACTATCTAATGAAAATAAGGGAGAAGTTGTGGTTTATTTATTTATATCAGAGTAAGGCGTACATTCAAATAGGAAGAAAGAACATTACAGGAGTTTATTACTGCCTAATAGTGCTTATATGCTGGTTATTATTAATACTACTACTAATAATAATATAATGTGCTCATATGCTGGTTATTAATACTACTATTACTAATAATAATACAATGCGCTCATATGCTAGTCATTATTAATACTACTACTAATAATAATGATAATAATAATACTAATATAATGTGCTCATATGCTGGTTATTAATACTACTATTACTAATAATAATATAATGCGCTCATATGCTAGTTATTATTAATACTACTACTACTACTAATAATAATGATAATAATAATAATAATAATAATAATAATAATATAATGTGCTCATATGCTGGTTATTGTTAATACAACTACTAATAATAATAATATAATGTGCTCATATGCTGGTTATAATTAATATTACTACTAATAATAATATAATGTGCTCATATGACCAGTGTATGCTTCGGGGCAGTTCCGGCTCCAGGTTTATGTGGGCCCTTGGCGGCATGGTCTCAGTGTGCCCCTTTGTGTTGAAGAGTTGCGTCACGTCATTGAGGGACGTCCCAAATCTGGATGCCCCCTAAGGATCATGCTATTTGGACCAAAAGTTTTGATCAACTTTGAGGTGCACTAAACCCCTTTAAACCTGACCTCGGAGTCTAAACGAATCTAGATCCCCCAGATTTTGGATGCCCCTGTGTGTGACCCCCCCTTTGTTTATTACTTTCCTGGAACTGGTGAATGCTCTGTGGGGTCACCAGTTTGAGTTAACGGCCAAACCAGGGGGGTTCTTTCACAAACAGGGGCATCTCAAATTGAGATGCCCTGCAAAGCGGACCAAAACCCAGGGATGGAATTGTGTGCATAGTGGGTATGTCAGTGATCTCAGGGGGGTTTCACACTGTAGGGTATCACAGATTGGGATGCTCCAGGGATAGGAAATCAGCTGGGGTGAGCAACTTAAAAGCAGAACAAAACCTAGCACTTTCTCCCCTGGAATCTAAATCAAGATGCCCCGTTGTGTGGAACCTGCCATTCGAGGAGATGTGGGCACCAGCTGTGGAGGTGCCCTCCCAGTCCACCGCCAATCAAGTGCCGTCGCACAACCCAAAGGCCTACCCTGTCAGTGGGCCCCCCTGGAGAGTGGGGGCCCCCGGAAGCTACCCCACCTTGCCGGGTGCTGACGCCAGCCCTGCTTCGGGGCACATAGGAATTTTTGCTCCGCTTATTTCCTATTCATGCAGTGTACAGCAAATGACTTAACCACAGCAGTGAACACAGTGAAGGGCAGTGAGTGCACACATGTGTCTCGAGTGGTTGCACTGCTCTAACCACGGTGCCTGGGAGCAGTTGGGCTGCAACCGCTAGACACAAAAAAAAACATTAACTCCAGTAAAGAGACGTCCCTGGCTGTGCCAAGCTCAATTTGGTCATTAAAATAATAAAACAACTAACATAATCATCAAAATACTCCCATGATGCCGGTGGAGGGGACGGGGCTCTGCATGGCAGCCGTAAGCTTGAGTGACAGACTAGTATAGTCACACTGCTGCACAAGATTAAAGTGGAACAAAACGCACCAGTGGACAGACTGGAATATAAAAGATTCCAGGGCTCTGATTGTTTACAATAGGGAGCTGCCGCATCCCCCTGCATCTCCGAATGCATGTGAGCCTTTCTGAATGGCTGGGGCGGGAGTGTGCACAATGTCAGGGATATCTCTTTGATTTCAATTAGAGCCCTTTGCCGAAAGAAAGTAAAAACAGCAAAGGGCTCTGATTGGACGAGAGCCTGTGCATGTGCCATTGGAGTGGGGAGAGGTGAGTTGTACCTGGCTTCCTGGGGGGTTTCACGCAGCACAATTCGGGATATCCCAGGGCTTTATAAAGAGAGTATAATTATTATTTATTTATAAAGCACTGTTATGTTCCGTAGCACTGTACAAGGATCTACAGTCTTTAGGACTCTCGGGGTGGTTGTTCCTCTTTAAAGTGGACCAACACCCACAGGTGATCGGCCCGGGAATCTATAAGATTCCCGGGCCGATCACCTCCCTCCCCGCGGGACATCCGAGATTGGGATGTCCCGCGGGGTGAAACCCCCCCAAACACCCCAAACTCCTTACCTCCCTCGCGCCCCTCTAGACGTGCGCGTGCCCACGCCGGCCGTCTGTGAATGGCCGGCGCGGGCACGCGCGCGTCAAGAGTGACGCGCGGGAGGCGGCGGCGGAGGAGCCGCTTGTCCGTCGGCGCTGGGAGCGGGGAGAGGTGAGTTTTTCTTGGGGTTCGGGGGGGTTTCACACAGCGGGGCACCCCGATCGGGGGTGCCCCACCGAAGTGGACCGAGACCCAGGATAGTCAAAATCCTGGGTGTTGGTCCACTTTAAGGCAAGTTTCCGGAATAAAGGCCTAAGTCAGGGAATCAGAAATCTGAGAGGAGGTAGGAAAATCTCCTAATAACACAAGAGAGCCAGAGATGAACAGGAGATACAGGGAGGCCGATTCATTAATAGCGCCAGGTAGCGACAGTTGATCGACTGTAGCGGCATTTTCAGAGCGCCCGCTAGTAGTCGCTGTGCTTGGCCGTTGTTCGGTAGTTGATAGCGACTCAGTCGGTGTGCAATAATGTTGAATATTGGGTGAGGAGTCGCTATTTGACAGGTTCCGCGCTGTATGGGAGCGCATGATAGCGACTGGCCCTAGCAACGGCTTCCACCATATTCATTAAAAAATCACGCTAAAAAAATTCTCGCGCTGTGAAATGCTTGTTTAAACCCCAGAGTGCTGGCGGCGATGGGTTAAAAGTAGTTTTTTAACCCCCAAACCACCATATTTTTGGAAACCAAACCAAAAAAAACAAGTTTTTAAAATAATTTGGTAATATGAATACATTAATATCAGACCTGTAATATCAATTCTGTACATTTTTTTTTTTTTTTTTTACCTTAAAAAAATATCTAACATTGCAGAAGAGGTCACAGAATTTTTCAATTAATAACAATTAATTATGAATATTTAAAGATTGTTCCATTGAAATGCATTGGAGAGCGCCAGGTAGCGAGAGGTCATACCTGTCGCTGTTCAAGGTCGGACGCTGGCGCTGTGGGGTGAGGCTGGAATAATGATGAATGAGTCGCTATATGGCGCTATCTCAGTCGCTAAGCAGGATCGGCCTGATAAATGTGTGATTGTGGTGGGGAGCCGGCGTTCTCGTGGCGGTGCCCGTCATTACCGGCCGCTCACCAGTCGCTACCTGTCACTATTCCTTCATAAATAAGGGCCTATGTGATTCCGGGATCTGCTTATCTATAGTCTGAAACCCAAACTGACCCCCTCGGCTGGATGAGCCCGGCCTGCGGTTCTGCCAGAGTTCATCCCGCCACAAAGTGTATGAAGGGTTCAGTATTCTCAGGAGCCAGCGGAATGTCACAGCAACAAAAAAATGTGAGTACAGAAAAGTAAAAAGGAGGTGACGAGAGAGTGTGATAAATGAGAAAAAGGGAAGAAATGAAGGAGAAATAGAGAAAGAGACAGATTTAAAAGAAGTTTGAAAAAAGGGAAGAAGGAAGAAGATAGAGAGAGAGAAAAAAAAGAGAGGCTAAGAAGTAAATGAGTTAGTATAAGAAAGAAGGAGAGAAATGAGTGAGAGAAAAAAGAGGGAGTGGAAAGAAATATGAAAAAAGTGAAAAATAGAAAAAGAGAGATAGTAGAGATCGGGGGGGGGGGGGGGGAGAGAGGACTATATAAAGATAGAAAAAAGAATGGAGATGAAATGTAGAGAGAAAGAGAGTGAAAGGACAGTAAGAGCAATAGAGAGAGAAGGAAAATAAAAGAAAAAAATAGAGATAGAATGAAGGGAGGAGTGGAAAAGGAAAGAAAGAAGTAAAGAGGGAGACGAAATGAAATAAAAAGAGAAAGAAATAGGGAGTAGGAAGATCACACAAGATAGAGAATGAAGGGAAAATTGAGAGAGAGAAACAAAAAGAGGTAAGGTAAGGGGCAGGCTGATTCATCACTAACGCCAGGTAGCGACAGATGAGAGTCTGTAGCAAGCATTTCAGAGCGCCCGCTAGTAGTCACTGTGCTTGGCCATGGGTCGCTAGTTCATAGCGACTCAGTCGCTGTACTGCAATGATGAATACATTGTGAGGCATCACTATTTGACCAGTACAGCGCTGTATGGGAGCGCATGTTAGCGACTGGTCAGTGCGACCGACTCACAACATATTCATTAAAAAAACAGCCTCACACACGCTCAAAAATGCTTCTCTGACGCCCAGAGCGCCGGAGGGTGTTTGATTAAAGTCTGTTTTTCAGCATGTATCCACCAGTGACAAAGCAAAAACATATGGAATTACATTGTAAAAACATTGTAACATGAACACAATAATGCCAGACCTGTAATGTCATTTCTGCAGAAATATATAAAACATGAAAAGTATTTGAAAAAAAAAAATTAACAAAAACCCAGTTTAAAAAGAAATAAAAGAACTTCCATTGAAATGTATGGGAGAGCGTCAGGTAGCGAGAGGTAATACCTGGCGCTGTGCAAGGCTGAACGCTGGCGCTGTGCGCAGAGGCTTTGAAAATGATGAATCGGACGCTACATGGTGCTATCCCAGTCGCTTAACAGATTCTGCTTGATAAATGTGTAATTGCGTGCCGTGTCCGGCTTTCACCTGTCGCTATCTCTCATTTACAAGGCACTACCTGACGCTATCCCTTCATGAATAAGGGCCTTTAAGAGAAATCAGAGGGTGAAATACAAAATGGAGAAACAAAAAAGGGGGTAGGAAAAAAGAACAAGCGATAGCAAAGGCAAAATAGTGAGAGTGGAGGGAAAAAAAGGAGGAAAGAGAGGGGAAAAGAGTGTGAGAAGAAGGAAAGGAAATAGAGAGAGACATGCATTTTGAGAGAGGGGAGAGATAGAGAGAAAACAAAGGGAAGATGAACAATGGACAATGAAAGGGAAAGAGGAAGGAACAGAAGAGGGGGGAAAAGGAAAGAAAAATGAAAAGAGGGAGAAATAAAAAATGTAGAAAAAAGATAGGGTAGGCAAAGGAATGACAGATAGAAAAGAAAATAAAGAGAGTGGGGAAGAAAATGGGATGAAGAGAAAGAAGGACAAAAGAGTGTGAGGAAGAGGAAAGAGTGAAAAGGGAAATGAAAGAGGGAGAGATAGAGAGAAAGATAGACAAAGAAACAGTGCGAAGGACAGAAAGGAGAAAAAAGAAAGAGAGAAGAAACGTGAGAATAAAACAAAACAGAGGGGTAGAAAAAAAAGAACGGGAGATAGAGAAGAAAACCTAGAGAGAGGAAAGGAAAAAAGAGAAAAGGGTGACGAATGAAGGAGAGAGGGGAGATACAGAGAGGAAAGGAAGAAGGGGGCGATACAAAATGAAATGGGTAAGGAAATGAAAAGAAAGAATGAAAGTAGAAAGGAAAAGAAGCAGAAAGGGGAAGAGAGATGAGAAAAAAAAGACAATGAAGAGAGAGATGTAAAGAAAGAAAAGGAGAGGGATGAAGAAAGAGAAGTGTTTAAGAGAAATAATGAAAGAAAGTGACAGAGAAGAAAGAAAGAAAGAAAGATTGGGGTTCAGAGTTGCTGGCAGGAGGAGGATTTACCCCCAGCAGGCTGCTGTGGCCAGTGTAAGGCTCTGGGGGAACCTACCATCAATAGTAAATGCGTGGATATGGGCGGAGTGCCCCTTTGCAGTTCAGGAAAGTTCACCCCCCCCCCAGTATAGGAGCAGCCAGGCATTCCAGACCTGTTATAACACAGCATCATGTTTGGCTAATCACTCACTGACAGCAGACGTCAGGCCTACAATGGCTGGCGGGGTGAGGTAAGGGGTCTGTCAGCCATATCTGAGGGCCTGCGTCATGGCTGATTGGGAACAGCTCTGCCAGCTCCCCAGATGAGCCCCCCCCCCCACCCGGGGGTTGTGCGCGACTCCATATACCCCCCTCCCCCCTCTTTCTGTCCATATACCCCCCTCTTGCCCATATACCCTCCTCCTGCCCATATACCCCCCTCTTGCCCATATACCCCCCTCTTGCCCATATACCCCCTCCCCCTCTTGCCCATATATCCCCCTCTTGCCCATATATCCCCCTCCTGCCCATATACCCCCCTCTTGCCCATATACCCCCTCCCCCTCTTGCCCATATATCCCCCTCTTGCCCATATATCCCCCTCCTACCCATATACCCCCTCCCCCCTCTTTCTGTCCATATACCCCCCTCTTGCCCATATACCCCCCTCTTGCCCATATACCCCCCTCTTGCCCATATACCCCCCTCTTGCCCATATACCCTCCTCCTGCCCATATACCCTCCTCCTGCCCATATACCCCCCTCTTGCCCATATACCCTCCTCCTGCCCATATACCCCCCTCCTGTCCATATACCCCCCTCCTACCCATATACCCCCCTCTTGCCCATATACCCCCCTCCTGCCCATATACCCCCCTCTTGCCCATATACCCTCCTCCTGCCCATATACCCCCCTCTTGCCCATATACCCTCCTCCTGCCCATATACCCCCCTCTTGCCCATATACCCCCCTCTTGCCCATATACCCTCCTCCTGCCCATATACTCCCCTCTTGCCCATATACCCTCCTCATGCCCATATACCCCCCTCCTGCCCATATACCCCCCTCTTGCCCATATATCCCCCTCCTGCCCATATACCCCCCATCCTGCCCATATACCTCCCTCCTACCCATATACCCCCCTCCTGCCCATATACCCCCCTCTTGCCCATATACCCTCCTCCTGCCCATATACCCCCCTCTTGCCCATATACCCTCCTCCTGCTCATATACCCCCCTCTTGCCCATATACCCCCTCTTGCCCATATACCCCCTCTTGCCCATATACCCTCCTCCTGCCCATATACCCCCCTCTTGCCCATATACCCCCCTCTTGCCCATATACCCCCTCTTGCCCATATACCCTCCTCCTGCCCATATACCCCCCTCTTGCCCATATATCCCCCTCCTGCCCATATACCCCCCTCCTGCCCATATACCTCCCTCCTACCCATATACCCCCCTCCTGCCCATATACCTCCCTCCTACCCATATACCCCCCTCTTGCCCATATACCCCCTCCTACCCATATACCCCCCTCTTGCCCATATACCCCCCTCTTGCCCATATATCCCCCTCCTGCCCATATACCCCCCTCCTGCCCATATACCTCCCTCCTGCCCATATACCCCCCTCTTGCCCATATACCCTCCTCCTGCCCATATACCCCCCTCTTGCCCATATACCCTCCTCCTGCCCATATACCCCCCTCTTGCCCATATACCCCCCTCTTGCCCATATACCCCCTCCTACCCATATACCCCCCTCCTGCCCATATACCTCCCTCCTACCCATATACCCCCCTCTTGCCCATATACCCCCCTCTTGCCCATATACCCTCCTCCTGCCCATATACCCCCTCTTGCCCATATACCCCCCTCTTGCCCATATACCCTCCTCCTGCCCATATACCCCCCTCTTGCCCATATACCCTCCTCCTGCCCATATACCCCCCTCTTGCCCATATATCCCCCTCCTGCCCATATATCTCCCTCCTACCCATATACCCCCTCCTGCCCATATACCTCCCTCTTACCCATATACCCCCCTTCTGCCCATATACCCCCTCCTGCCCATCCACCACATACACTCCCACCCCACTATCTCCATGTTGTTCTCCTTTAAGCCCCACACACACAACCCAGAAAACCTGACCTGGAGGAGACAAAACTATTTCCTCGCCCATGTCGGGAAATGTCTAATCTCTATAAATACTTCCCCTCTATTATGGGTGAGATGCCATTCATATTACTGGTGCTCTCCAAATCCAGACCAGATGTTATAGGCCCCAGGGGTGAGCTCCGCTACTGATGTGGGAGCATCAGCGGGAATCTCAGGGCTGCCATTAAGGTTGTCGTGCTGAGGCTTGGGCCCTCCTTGGTGGCCATATTGGGGGATTGGCTGCCCTAACCTGTCTGTACAGGCAGCAGTTTACTTACTGGAATAGGTGGGGTTCTGAATGGGGAGGCCACACCACTGACACACCTACCCCGACCTTAAAGTGGACCAAAACTTATGGCGATTGGCCAGGGAATCTATAAGATGATTGATTCCCTCCCCCGGGGCATCCAAAATTGGGATGCCCCACTGTGTGAAACCCCAGGTCTCCCATACACTTACCTTCTTTCCCGGCACATGTGCGAGCCATGGCCACATCCCCTCTATCCCTCTAGTAGGGTGCGTGCCCGCGCCGGGCATTTGTGGATGGCCAGCACAGGCACACTCCCTGTTAGAGGGTAGCGGGGATGCAGCCGTCAGCGCTCGGAGCGGCCTGCCTTAGACGGCATGATGTCAGTGGATCCGAGCACGCTGGACAAGCGGCCGCGCATGCGCTGTAGGGCCAGGAGGAGGTGAGTTGGTTTCGGCGACCTGGGAGGTTTCACACAGCGGGGAACCCCTGATCTGGGTGCCCCGGGGGCAAGGACCAAAACCCAGGATAGTCAAAATCCTGAGTTTCGTTCGACTTTAACTCTACTCTTTACTTTATCCTAACACTTTCTTAACCCAAAAGTAACCCAACCTATTGACTCACCCTGAACCTACCTTCTATTCCAACACTCAATCTATTATTATTTTAATACTAACCCAATCATTTCACTAAATGTCAACAGTCAGTCTATTTCTAAACCACTACTAACCTAACCCTTGCACTAACCCTAACCCTTATTCTGACACTCAATCTATTCCTACCCCACTACTAACCTAACCCTTGCACTAACCCTAACCCTTATTCTGACACTCAATCTATTCCTACCCCACTACTAACCTAACCCTTATTCTGACACTCAATCTATTCCTACCCCACTACTAACCCTAACCCTAACATTCACCCTATGCTTACCATCACCCTTTTACCAACCCTAATCTTACTCTAACCCTAACTCTATTTTTAACTTTAACCTAACACTAACCCTATCTTAAAGCTGACCAAAACCCACATTTTTATCTAGCATCTCCCCCAATATGATTACCATTTGCTAATTTTCACTGCTCCTGCTTCACTGTAATCCCAGATAATAAGGGCCGGTTTTATCTGTAAAGCTCCGCCTCCTCCATTCATTGCCATTGTTGTGTGTGGTAATGAAGTAATTGCTACACCTATGCAATGACTGATCATCTGCCATCTCACACCGAGGGACAGCAAAAAAAAAGTGTTCCAGGTAGAATTGAAAATATCTATTTCTAGTTTTACAACCTATGAAGTGGGTATAGTCAGGGGCTTTAGGCAAATTTATTACACAAGTTCAATGGGTTTTGGTCTGTTTAACACCGACCCTATTCTCAACCCAACCCTTGCGCTACCCTAATTCCTAACCTTACCCTAATATTAGCCCTGCCCTAACATTAACCCTATTCATAACCTAATACTGATTCCACCTTTACACAAAACCCACTCTAACGTTCACCTGATTCTTATCCTCACCCTAACATTAACCCTATTCTATTAACCATAACCTCTAACAGTAACTCTATTTTCAGCCTTACTTAACCCTAAACCTATACTCAAGTGGAACAGAATCGGACCTCTGTAAGGCTCAGGACACGGTTAAATACTACACATGGGGCTTCCACTGTGTGAGACTCTGTTGGTCACCTGTTGTACATAGCAAACCAGTGAACCCACAGCACATGTGTGGCCAGTTGGCATCTCCTGCATTCCTCTATGGCCGTGTCATAATTGAATGGCTGATGTGCCTGTGCAAAGCCATAGAGGGATGCAGGGGATGCCACTGCCAATAGCTATGCTCCTATCCACCTGTTTTAGCCACTCATTTATATGCATGGCCAAAAAAGCTGATTGGAGAAGAGCCATGCATGTGCTATGGGATCCCATGCAAGGTACGTATAATTGGCCACTTAAACTAGCCTAAGTCCTAACATTCTAATACTAACCCTACACTTACACTAACCTTATTATCAAGCAAACATTAATTCTACCCTTAAACCAACTGTACTGTAACACTGACCCCTTTCTTATTCTGGTGTAAGGGAGCAGGTTTAGTGTTCTTGTGAATCAAGATCCACCCTGATACGGGCAGGCTGATTCATTACTAACTTGCAGGTATTGCCAAGTGAGCGTCTGTAGTGCGGCGCTTAGAGTGACTGCTAGTAGTGTTGGCTGGCTGGCAGTCATGAATGAGATGTACGTTGGTCGCTGTAACACCAGTATTACGCTATAAGGAGCAAAAGGTAGCGACTGCTCAGAGCGACGACTCTCAGCAACTCACACCATATTTATCAAAAAATCACCCTCACACAGCGTCGGAGCTCAAAATTGGTTTGCTATAGCCTAGAGCGCCAGACGCTGTGTGATTAAAGTCTGTTTTTGAACACATATACACCAGTAACAAAGCAAAAACACATGGAATAACATTGTTTTAACATCGTGACATTTTAGTGCCAGACCTGTAAGGATAATTCTGCATAAGAATGAAAAAAAAAAAACTTTTCAAAAATGACTTTTTCAAGGCCATAAGATGTAACACAATTATTTGATAATAAAAAACAAAAACAAAAAAAATAGAATCAGGAAAGGGATTTGAAGGAACGTCTGTTGAAATGTATGGGAGAGCGAACGGTAGCGCCAGGTTTTTGCCGTATAGAGCGACGGCACTATACGGCTCTAGCCGCCTGTAATGATGAATCGTACGCTACATGGTACTGTTCCAGTCGCTCACCAGATTCGCTTTGATAAATGTGGTATAGCGTACAGCGCCCAGCGTACACCAGACGCTACCTGCAGCTATGAGTCACTAGCTGGCGCTATACCTTGATGAATAAACCCCGTAATTGCAAGGAGGATTTAGATCCACCCAAATAACCCCACTCTAATGGGGGCCCGCCATCGACAAATCAATTCGATTTTTTTCTGTTGGAAAGAGTTAAAGGTGGGGACGGGTGTTTCATCATTTATTGGCTTCAGCATACAATGATCTGATCTATTTCTTGTTAGGAATGGCAGCAATGCATATATATGCATCCTCCAGGGCAGGTAGGCTGAGCCAGGGCCTGGAGGTGCGTTCCTGGAGAAGAGACACCGCAGAGCCCACAGGACGACCAGCTGCCTAAATATCCCAATCACTAAAAGCAAACAGCAGCTGAAGGGAGGATGTTCCCTGCCCTTCCCTCCCAGCAGAAAGATGGCTGCCCTCCCATCACCCCCTGCCCTGCTTCTTAGGAGGTCTCTGGCCTGACAGGTGGACCTCATCTCTCCAAACAAACAGACCCTAAACTCCATAGAAATTGGATGCAGATTGCCTGAATACTATATCCCTAAATGAAGGGCAGGTGGGGGCCAGTCCTTGTGGGACCATTTTTTACTGAGTGACTTAACCCCTTGATGGCACTTGTATTAGGAGTATCACCAACAGACGGAAGCTGAGGGGTTAAAGCCAGGGCAGTTTCTAGGCAAAATAGATTTTAGGGTGGGAAAAAAAATTCTACCCCTGTCACCCATCCTATGGTCTGTTGTGTCCTTAGCAGCAGGCGGTGCCCCCTGCCCATGACTGAGCCCACTATGGGGAAATGAAGGTCCTGGTGTATGGCCGGCACCCTGACCCGTCTGTGGAAAAAACTGATGGTTGGGATAAAGGCAATGACCTTGGCACCCAGGGCGATCACCCCTGCTCGGCCTCCCCTAGAAACCATCCTGGTTAAAGCGGATCAAACCCCACTGCCCCCCTCTATACCCCCCAAGCCCTAGACAGAAATCTATAGACCATGACCATTGCTCCCTATGATTCATGGTCCCGCCACTTACATCACTGTACCTGTGCACAGCCCCCTCCATGCATTGCAGTGGGGAGGGGGTACATGCCTGTTTTTTGGTTAAGGGGTTAATTTATGAAATGCCACATAGTGTCAGATGAGTGTCAGGTGAATGTTAGGTCCCAGGCCAAAAGGTGCATTTATCAAGTCAAAAATCCACAGCGCCTCTGAGTGCCAGGTAGTGTCCCATCTATCAACAGCGCCAGCAATGGGATAAGTGCCCTACAGTAACAGATAAGACCAGGCGCTTACCCTGCACTGTGCGGCCTTATCCCATACATTTCAATGAGCTGGGATGGTTAGAATTATTTAGGCCACTTTTTGTTTGGCTGGTGCATGTGCCACGGGATACCTAGGCTGGTAGGAAATGTTTTTTGTTGCAATTTATGTATTTTTGTGTTGCGCTGCAAACTTGTGATTTGAGCCGTGCAAAACATGCCTTGTGTCTCGTCAGTCCCCAATGCAATTGGCTTTTCTTTTTTTTTTTTTTATAGGGCCCCAGTCCCTCCAAAGGTCCAAACCAGGATTTTTTGCAGGCGTTGGGCACCTGGAATCCCCTTCTTTAATTTGCCTCCTATTCTGCTCTCCCAGCCGGTGTTAGGGGTCACAGCCGCATCGGCTTTGCTGCTTTTAGCCACCTCAGCAGTTTAGACGTTGAGGGCGTCTCAGAAGAGATGCTTATCTAGCGCCTGCATGAAAAATTCTTAAATTACCCTCCAAGTTTACAGGTAAACAAAAACTTCTCAAGCTGTGTATCTAATAAGTTGTCCGCCACTGTGTCAGCCTATGATAAGTGATTTCTGATTGGCTGCTAGGAGTGACCATGCACTGCCCATAGTTAGGTTGTAAGGCATGTTCGCATGCCTTCAGCGTGTGTGAGAAAGGAAACAGGTTACACCATAAAGCTGGCAAGTGTTTAGGGCTTTGGGTACCGCAGGGAGGAAATTGCGCCATGTCTGCAGCCCAGACAGATCCTCTCTGAGTGCTTAAATCTGCCAACTTCCTCCCTTATCAGAAGAAAAATAAAGAGCGCTTCCAGGTTGGGGAAAGCACCACAGCGTGATCTAAGCCGCAAGGCATACGCTACACTTGTTCTATGAAGGTGAGATTTAAAATGGACCAAAACTCATGTAACCCGGCTCTGGAGTATAAAAGCTTGCCCATGGGGCATCCCAGTTTTTTGAATCCCCTAAATGGCCCTGCACTTGCCTCGATCCAGGGATCCCAAAGCACATGTGCTGGTCTGGATGGCATAAAATGTAACAATCCAGACCCAGCCAGAGCTCTGCCTCGCATCTGTCCCATCCTCGGAGTCTGAGCCCCTCAACTTACTGGAGTAGATTACACATAACAATCCAGACACATCCAGGGATTATAATGCATTTACCCCTCCCCTCTTTTCTGCCACTGAGATGATCTGCTCTCATGGAGCCCCCAGAGCCTCCCTAAATGCCTATCAAAATTAATAAAATAATTAAAGTATAGTATTAAACAAACAACTACAGTGGCTTTAATTCGGCCCCAAATAAAACAAGAAAATGGTTAGGTCCAATGTAACAATCCAGGCCCAGCCAGAGCTTTGCCATGTGCCCAGATGTTCTGCTCTGATACAATATATTGGTTACAGTGTAATGCTGTCAGGGAGAACATACAATCTAACACTACAGACACAGCGTTATACAGCGTTTAGCCCCCCGGCTGCTATGGGGCCTATGGGAGAAGGAGGCCCAGTGCAAACAGTCTCACTGACCCTGCAGCACCCTATGGTACTACCCTAGTAAGCATTGTTGGCACACTGTCTGCTGGGAGCACCATGGGCCAAAACTGTAGGTTCTGCAGGGTGAAACTAAGATGCCAGTGCATTGGTGACCCCCGGCACTCTCTGCATAGAGCACTTGAGGAAACAAGGAGCTGACTTTTTAGTTCTGCCCTGTGGAACCTACAGCTCTGGCCCCTGGTGCTCCTTACAGAAAGTGCCCCAACACTGACCCAGGAAAAAACGGACCTCACTGGGCCATACGCTGCTTTCAATCAGACTAGAGACCTGATTTGGGATGTCCCTGTGTGTAAACCCCCAGGATCATCCAAAGTCTTATTCTGATGCCCACTCCCATGGCACATGCGCAGGCTTTTGTGCAATCAGCACTGATGGCTGTGCATATATAATGTCTGGCAAACAGTGCTGAATGAAACAACCTTTAGGCACCTCTCCCCATCTGTGCACAAGATGTCCTGCGAGGGTGCTCACATCGGCTGGAGTGGTGCAGGGGATGCACATGCAATATGAGATCGAAGTATAAGGTAAGATCATGGGCGATCCTGGGGGACTCTTGTAAATCTGGTTACCCCTGGGGAGGGCTTTTTCCTGGCCATGGAGTCTTTTTGACTCTAGGGCCAATTATTGTCATGGCTTTTGGTCGACTTCAGTGTTTGGGGGGTAAGTTCTTTTTTCGGTGGCCCACCATGACATCTGCTTTGGGGCCCTATGAAACTATGTACATCCCTGGCCAGATATCATAAATGCATAGATATATAGAGAAATGCATAGAGACATAGAGAATAAAAACATAAACTAATAAAGCCTTTGGAACAGTGACTTAATCTGGGTCCCATTTAACTTAGAACATTGGTGAGGTCCCATATCAGAGTTATACAATGCAACAATCCAGACCCAAACAGAGAGTAGGAGACATTTTGCTCTGTTACAACATGTTGGTAATTATTTTACTCTGGAGGAGAGTGTACAATGTAACACTACAGACATGGGAGGAGCTTTTCATTGCCTCTGGTCTCTCCTCTTTTCTCATACTGTACCTTCAAAGGACCCCAGACCCCCCACAAATGCATAAAGAGATTAATGACAAATAAACTAATAAAGGAATGGTAAAGGTGGGTTCACCTGGGACCAAATTAAATTAGAAAATTGTTTAGGCTCCCAACAGAGATATGACTGAAATGCCCATATTTGTTCTTGGGTGGAATATGACCACCATATTGGATGTGGTCTCAGAGGTAACCCTGGCATCCCCTGATGTAGCCCTACTTATAGAGGATAGACGGCTCGCACAGAATTCCCAACACGGAGAAAATACAGTGTATATATATATATATATATATATATATATATATACATAATATTTTTTTTAAGCTAGGCTGGTATCAGTTCTCTGCAGTAAATATAACCAGCAACCCAAGATCCATACATCTGGAAAAATAAGCGTGCTATTTGCGCCTGCATCCGCTAGCTTGACTCTAAAGCGAGCCGCTCCTCTAAAAAGAGACGTGTTAATGGCTTACAAAGCTCTATCAACAGCTCCTGGAAACGCTGTAAACAGAGACCCAATACAGCAGAAGAGAGGCGCACAAAGATCGCCTATGGGGTTGCTGACTGTTTCATACTACAGGCATTACTATTAGTCTGTTCACCTTTGTTGTGTCAACAGCCTCTGAAACTTTGGCAAACCTTTCCAATAGATTCAGATACCCAGCTGTAGGGAAAGGCTCCTATTCTGGATTTTGGGGGCTAGTTTTCTGACTAGATGTTTGGTGAGGTCCAGGATCATTTGCCCAAAATAGTTGGCTGTGCACAATTCTCTAGCCCAGCGCCATCAGGATACACAATAAGGCCAAACTGTCAGTGCCCCCCCACCCTTACCACCTACACTGTCCAGGACCCACTGTACAATCCTGCAACCCACCCATAATACTGTTCTAGATTCAATAAGCAACCCACCAATACTGCCCATAGTGTCCAAGATCAAAAATACTGTGGGAACCCTAGTGTAGACCCAATACACAACCCTGCAACCTTTCCATACAGCGTATTCTGACCAAAACCAAATAGGCAACCTGGCCACCCACACCTATAGTGTCCTAGACCCAAAATACTCCCTCTGCAATCCACCCATACTGTCCTAGATCCAATATATGAGCCTGCAACCCACATACCTCCAATACTGCCCTGCACACAATACATAGCCCTGAAAACCAACCATGCCACCTATAACGTCCTAAATTCATTATATGATCCAGCAACCTACCATACCTGCTACAGTGTCCTAGACCCAATATACAACCTTGAAACCCACCTTTACTGCCCTAGATCTAGTATATGATCCTGCAACCTACCCATACTACCTATAATGTCCTAGATACCATATATGACCCTATGACCCATCCGTACCATCTACATTGTCCTAAATGCAATATATGACCTTGAAACCCACCCATACTGCCTATACAGGTCTTTGGCCCAATATACAACCACACAAATCATAAACAGCACCTGTATATTCCAATACCGAGTAGAGGACCCCAAAAATAAATTGATACCATTGTGGCACCCCATAGTACTAAGGGACAGCCCCCACACACCTTCCAAGTGCCTCCATACCTGCTCCAAAAGGTGCTTGGTTCACAAGAGTGGACTAAGTATCCTAGAGACAGACACATTAACAACACGTTCCCCCTTAACATTGATGGCAGCGCAATGTGCTGAGCGGTGCTGGAAAGCCCACATACAATGGGATGGTGATGCGATAATTGAAATATGCCGGACGAGTGGCGCAGGGATGGTCGGAAAGCCTCTGGCTGAACACGCTGATATCTCCTGTCACTTGCCGGAGCCGGGACGTTTGGCAGCCAGCAAATCTCGTTGTTAGGCAGATTGCCAAAAATGCTGGTGATGTAACTCGGTTCAATTTTAGTGCACGCTTATGTTTCAACAATGGCGGCCTGAAGGGAAATTACCTATAGGAGGCCGGCACGCAATTCCATTGGGGGGGGGGGGCGGAGGTGGCAATCAATAGGCTTAGGTGGTCTTATCATTAATATGTCTACCTATGCATAAACCCGGGCAGTACAGACATAGCACCGGTATGGGATCCAGACAATATTCTGCTGTGAAAGGGGCCCAGTTAGAGCCATGTGCATTTAGGATGGATCTGGGGGGGTTGCAAGAAGTTAGCCAACTAGAGGGTTAACATGGTATTGGCTGTGTGGGTGGAAAGCAGAGTGATAGGTACAAGGTCCTGTATTTTACTGGATTATATGAAATATTTAGGCAGTATTGGTGGTATAGTATAGGTAGGTTGTAGGGTGTTATATGAGTGGATTTGGGCAGTATAGGTGGTATGGGTAGGTTGCAGGGTGGTATGTGGGTTTGGGAAGTATAGGCGTTATAGGAGGGGTTGCAGTGTGGTATATGGGCAGTATAAGTGTGTTACATGGTGGTATATGACTGGATACGGACAGCCTATAAGAGACCTTCACCCACTTGTCCTTCAGGGGAAATGTGAAGATGCGGAGTCCTGTTCCCTTCCTGCCCAGGCCCCATTAAAGCAAAGAACTTGCCTGGGCCCCATACTGCAGTGAATGGGAGTGGGATGTCAGGTACATATGAAGCTACTGTCGTTCTTCCTAGGTTTTCTTGCCTTTGGGAGCCCAGACATGGGGCAGAAAAGACACAATCGGGTTTCTAGCGACAGAAATACAATCGGTTGAATCATTGAGCAACAAATGAGCGGCAGCTGCTCAAATCCCCGACCAGGAAGCTGACAATCTGTCCTGCTCCTCTGACAGCTGCTGGGGCTCGGGGTGGACTCTCCAACGCTTTACAGGAGCCCTGCACTACCCCATCCCCTGATCCCCTATAAAATGATTTGGCTCAGACTGGCCCACAGGGCTACCAGAGAATCCCACGGTATGCCCCTGAACTCAGGGGCCCCTTTAAGGGCCTTTATAGTTAAACTATGTATAGCTTATTTGTGACATCCCAAAGTGCACACACAGAGACAATACAGTTTGGCATAATGTTTATGTGCATGAGCCCCAAATATAAGCCAGTGATCCTTACATCTAAACAATGGGTGGGCTCTACTGGGGACAGACGTTGAATATGATGCTCCATAGGGAGGGATCATGTGGCTCAGTCGCTGCTATTTATGCTGGGCACCGGCTTGTTGACAGTTGCCAAGGCAGAAATTAACCCATGAGCTAACAATTCATCAGTAAAAGCAGTCCTTCAGCCAAAAATGACTGTAGGTCCACATTAACCCCCATCCCCAGGCATAGACTACAAATTGGTTGGGGCGACCAATGGCTTTTGGTGTCTGTGTGTGTGTGTGGGCGCACTTATATGGGCTTTATCAGCACTGTGGTGGAGGGGGGGGAGTATTTTGGTCTGATTTTTGTTATTTCCTATCCCTTTAAAGTGGACCAAAACCCACGCCGATTGGCCTGGGAATCTATACGATTCCCGGGCTGATTTATTCCCTACCCCCGGGGATTCCAAAATCGGGATGCCCTGCTGTGTGAAACCCCCCAGGTCGCCCCATACACTTACCTTGTTTCCCACGCATGCGCAAGCTGTGGGGGATGCGGGCGTAAGCGTGCTCGGAGCCGCTGGCCTTAGACCAAGGCTTAGACAACGTGACATGACGTCAGCGGCTCTGAGCGCGCTGATTGGACGAGCGGCCACGCATGCGCCGTAGGACCTGGAAGACGTAAGTTGGCATCAGCGATCTGGGGGGTTTCACACAGTGGGGCACTGGGGGAAAGGACCAGAACCCAGGAGTTTGACTATCCTTTCCCCCAGGGCACCACTTTAAGCAGACCAAAACCCTGGTAACCCAACCCAAGAGTCTAAAATTCCACAGGTTTGGTCTGGGTGTAGGTCCAATTAAATACAAGTTTCACAAGGGGTGGAGAATGGGTTAGGGTCCTCATGGTCTGCAACACTGCCAGTCCTTTTTAAAAGTGGAAAGGTATCCAAGTGTGGGAGGTCTGGAGGATGGGGGGGTGCACAGGTTTGGTCTGGGTGTAGGTCTACTTTAGTTCATGGTTCACAGGTGGTGGAGATCAAACCCCACGTAAGTGAAAACAACGGAATGCCCATCCTTTTTTAAAGCGGACCAAAACCCAGGAGGATGTTGGTCTGCTTTAAAAGTGAATGGGCATCCTATTGTTTTCAATAGACAGAGTGACACCTGGGTATCTGAGCTGGGCCCTAGGTTGGATTTTCAGCAGATCAGGGCGCCAGACATTCATAAGATAAATTCTGCGTTTCTCCTCTAAATTTATCCAGTAACAGAGAGCAGGAGGGCGCGGGGTCAGGTGGGTTCTCCCATAATAACACTAAGGCTTTTGTCTCTCAGGAGGGCGTACAAACTTCTGGAATGAAGATTTCATGGGAGAAGCCGGGCTTCAGCGAAATCTCACAAGCTGAGAACGCCGGCGGCCACGAGCCATGCGCCACCATTGCCGAGCCCAACAAGACTCCTCCAGCCTGACCGGACTGGATGTAACGGAGGTACAATGGCTGGATTGTCGCCTCTCGTCCCCTGGCACTGACATGAATAAATAAGATTCAATTAAAATCAATTGTGATGTGAGCGGCAACCAGGAGACACAGAGCTCTTTCTGTCCTAAGCTTTTCGCCAGCATTTTTCTATGTAGATTTATATTTTCAGAGAACCTAACTGACTTATTTCATTTGAGTTATTCTTCCTATGAAAAAAATTAGATTTGTTTCTGAGAAAGACATTCATGGCTGGCCATTGGGGTGCACAAATAAAACTAAGCCCTCTGTAAGGGGAGCTGGGAGACACTATTAAGGTACACCTTAATAGACAGCTCTAAGCTGGCTCAGCAGTCCTGCTCAAGATCCCTTTCCCTTCACACCTGCGGAACTGCACTTTATCTTTATCCCATTCCTATCCCGTTCCCTTTGTTTTCCTCCCTATTTCGCTTCATCTATCCTGATCTTTTCACCTTCCTTTTGTCTCCCTTTCTTTACCACATTCCCTTCTTTTTCTCTTTGCCACAACTTCTCAATTGTCTTTCCTTTCCCGACATTCCCTCTGTCTTAATCTTTTCCTTGTTTTCTTATTTTTGTCTTTTCACTCCAATCCCCCTATTTTCCTCATTACCTCCATCTTTCTCTCTTTCCCACAATCCCCACTCTTTTTTTTGCCACATTTCTTCTATTGCCTTTTCCAAATTTCTTCTGCTTTTTTCTCTTGTCCACATTCCCTCCTTCTTTTACTCCTTTCCACATTCCCTCCTTTTTCTCTTGTCCACATTCCCTCCTTCTTTTACTCCTTTCCACATTCCCTACTTTTTCTCTTGTCCACATTCCCTCCTTCTTTTTCTCTTTTCCACATTTTCTCCTTCTTTTTCTCAATTCCACATTTCCTCCTTCTTTTTCCACATTCCCTGCTTCTTTTTCTCTTTTCCACACCCCCTCCTTCTTTTTCTCTCGCTGGTTTTGGTCTGCTTTAGAAAGAGGGAATCCATACCAGGGTATTAATAAGGCAGCAATGATGCATCTGAAGCCTGTCCCATGCAGCTATCCACTAATTCTTTCAGTGCGGCTTTCTTTTCCATAACCATTCTCCAGATGTGGTCGCACGGATGTCCCCGTCCTTCCCCAGCAAGCCACAGTGGGGACAAACACTGGAACCCTGGATACACAAAATCTCAGGTTTTAGTCCTCTTTAACCCTTTGAATGTAGAAATCTCTCCATATTTTGACAAATAACCCTTCGACTTGGTGCATCACTACAATAACAGTGGCAGCTCTGCTTTCTTATTAGCCTTTGACTGTGAAAATAAACGAGAATAAATGTTATCTCTGAAAATCCCTTTCTGCAAATGGGGACGTAACATTTTGACAAACAGTCGCCCTGAAATAATAGGAAGTTAAGCTAGCTGGGATTACGTTAAGGTTGAGGAATGTTCTTTCTAAAACACACAACATGTCTGCTTGAGTAACGCGCTCACTGGAGATGACAGTGTGACTCTAAAGTGACCCATGAGATCTGACGAAGCGTGCGGGGTGGGCGAAACGCCACTGCTCCTACATGACTAAATTTGTCTACTTTTCTCCCGATTGTTGTATTCCTGCGGGATGATGTCATGCGAATGATCTCATGTTTACCTCTTCAGATGAATGAAGAGAAATATTGTGAAATCTGCAGAATGTTTCTGCTGCACGGGACAATCAGGCGGGTTGACAGGTCTTGCGCTTTATACTGTACAAGGTGATCCAATGCCTGGCTAGTAATCGCAGGCTGTGAAATGGCACCAAATGTCATTGATGTCACTTGGCGTGCTGCTGCTATGTCAGGACGTGATGGGGGAACTTTAACCCTTTAGCTACCAGCCATGTAAATTTCACAAGGCTGTGCATTTACTCCCCTTTAGAGATAAAAAGGTCACCTCTGTCCTGGTTCCAGCACCATGGCAAAGGCATCATCCCGAAGGTGACCTCTGAACCTTAGGCCAGTGTCTTCAGTGGGACAGAGAACACAGATTCTCTTTACATGACAGCTCGCTGGAGATGACAGTGACTCCAAAGTAACCCGTGAAATCTGACGATGCGTGCAGGATGGGCGAAACGCTACCACCGCTAACACTTTTCTCCCTGAAATGTTATATTTCTGCGGAATGATGTCATGTGAACGATCTCCAGATGAATGGAGAGAAATGTTGTGAAATCTGCAGAATCTGCTGCATGGGACAGACGGGTTGGCACGTCTTACGCTTTATACTGTACAAGGTGATCCAATGCCTGACTAGTAATCGCAGGCTGTGAAATGTAATTGATGTCCATCGCGTGCTGCCGCCATGTCAGCTGGGCATTTACTCCCCTTTAGAGATAAAATAAGCTCACCTCTGTCCAGGTTCCAGCACCATGGCAAAGTCGCCATCCCCATGTGATCTCTGATCCTTGGGCCACTGTCTTCAAGGGGGCAGAGAACACAGATTCTCTGTCCCACACTGAGCACCCAGCCGCTCTCTCCCACTGCAGGGAGGGGCATCTGTATACAGACAGTGTGAGCTGACGTCTGCTTAGTTGCTGGTATAAAAAGCTCCTCCCTGCAGCGGGAGTGAGCAGTGGAAGCCAGGAGTGGAGCAGAAGGCACAGATACCCCCCCCCCCCCCCCTGCTCCTGGCTTCCACCACTCACTCTCTAGCTAAAGACAGCAGAGATCGGATGTTGTGGGAAACCCCCGGAAGTGGAAGTAGTAGAGTAAAAAAATAATAAAGGACTTTTTCAAGTGTGTGTGTGTGTGTTATCACTTAATCCTTTGTGAACTGGTTAGGGGTCCTTGAGACTACTATACAAGTTCAAAGTGCAGGAGGGTCTGTCAAGTCAGCTACCAGCAAGTGGATGACTTGCCAAAACCCCCCGCCCCAATACAATGCATCTCCAAAGGTCAGGGGGTACAAAAGAACCCAGAGCCTTAAAAGACGCACCTAAGATTTGAAGCAGGAAAATAAGAAAAAAATATTCTGAACCAAGGACCAAATAATAAGCAAAGTGCAGAATCCCCCAATTACAGTCAGTGGCATTCTCTCACTCCTATTACCCATAAGCAGTGTGGCATTCCCTGCTCCCATTCCCCATAGGCAGTGTGGCATTCCCCTCTCCCATTCCCCATAGGCAGTGTGCCATTCCCCCATCCCATTCCCCATAGGCAGTATGGCATTCCCCCATCCCATTCCCCATAGGCAGTGTGGCATTCCCCTCTCCCATTCCCCATAGGCAGTGTGCCATTCCCCCATCCCATTCCCTATAGGCAGTGTGGCATTCCCCTCTCCCATTCCCCATAGGCAATGTGGCATTCCCCTCTCCCATTCCCCATAGACAGTGTGGCATTCCCCCATCCCATTCCCCATAGGCAGTGTGGCATTCCCCCATCCCATTCCCCACAGACAGTGTGGCATTCCCCCCATCCCATTCCCATAGACAGTGTGGCATTCCCCCTCCCATTCCCCATAGGCAGTGTGGCATTCCCCCATCACATTCCCATAGGCAGTGTGGCATTACCCCCTCCCATTACCCACAGGCAGGGTGGCATCCCCCCTCCTATTCCCCATAGGCAGTGTGGCATTCCTCCATCTCATTCCCATAGGTAGTGTGGCATCCCCCCATCTCATTCCCATAGACAGTAGAGCATTCCCCCACCCCATTCCCAATAGACAGTGTGGCATTACCCCTCCCACTCCCCATAGGCAGTGTGGCATTCCCCCATCCCATTCCCCATAGGCAGTGTGGCATTCCCGATCCCATTCGCCATAGGCAGTGTGGCATTCCCCCTCCCATTCCCCATAGGCAGTGTGGCATTCCCGATCCCATTCGCCATAGGCAGTGTGACATTCCCCCTCCCATTCCCATAGGTAGTGTGGAATCCCCCATCCTATTCCCATAGGCAGTGTGGCATTCCCCCTCCCATTCCCCATAGGCAGTGTGGCATTCCCCCTCCCATTCCCATAGGCAGTGTGGCATCCCCCCACCTCATTCCCATAGGCAGTGTGACATTCCCCCTCCCATTCCCATAGGTAGTGTGGAATCCCCCATCCTATTCCCATAGGCAGTGTGGCATTCCCCCTCCCATTCCCCATAGGCAGTGTGGCATTCCCCCTCCCATTCCCATAGACAGTGTGGCATCCCCCCACCTCATTCCCATAGGCAGTGTGGCATTCCCCCATCTCATTCCCATAGGCAGTGTGGCATCCCCCCATTGCATTCCCATAGGCAATGTGGCATTCCCCCATCCCATTTCCTACAGACAGTGTGGCATTTGTGACATGTACCGGTGCTCTGTGCAGCTACACGGAGCCGGGTGTTAGCGTGTGCCCATGTCCCCAGGAGAAGCAGCGGGGAGGCAGCAGAGACAGTGGGTGCCCACCGCTCCTCGATCTTCTGGCCTCCTGGCAGCTGCGGCAACCTGGCCAGCAGCACAGGAGCGCCGGTACAAGTGAGTAGCCTTTTTTTTTCTTTACTTTCGCCCTATAAGATGCGTGCACAACCCCCCCCCCCCCCCCCCACTTCACACTTTTTGGGGAATAAAAGGTGCGCTGAGAATATGAATGTAATGAGAAGTGCCTCACCTTGGTGCCCAGACATGCCTTGCTTTTTCTGTACTCCTTTTGGCTGTACCGTTTGTCTAGCTTATTCCACAAGGCCTTGGCCTTCCAGCTGGTCACCTTGGATTTGAGTTTGGAGTAGAAGTTTCGGTAGTCGCGGGGATCCAGTTCCAGCTGCCGGGTGAGGATGTTGAAGGCCTGAAGGGTTCCTTTGCATGTCGTAGCCTGGATGAAATTTTCGAACAGCTGCCCAGCTTGGTTCTGCTTGTCGTCATCATTTTCCCCCATAATTTAGAAAGACTGGACAGTTGGGCCTGGTTTATGGTGCACTACATGAAGCAGGAGAGGGCTCACTCCGCGCGCTCTTGTAACATCTGAAAATTATAAAGAAAGTGATGACTACAGAGTTTTTATTGATCAAATGCTGCACTTTGTACAAGTACCACACATTTTCCTTACAAGACCTAAACTATGAGTGAGCTTAATAGAAGAACATTTTCTGCTTGAAACATTCCTACTAAACTATAAGGGGTATCAGCAATCAGGCATGAGGGGCAATAACTGGGCAAGTCAGGGGACAGGTTTCATTTGCAGTTGGATTGGCGCACATGCAAATACTCTAATTATGATACCTAGGGCCTTATTTATCAAGGGATAGCGCCAGGTAGTGTTTCACTAGCGCCAGGTAGCGCCAGCTATCGGCGGCTACCGACTCCAGAACGCCAGGCGGCGGACACAATCACGCATTTATCACGCTAAATGAGGCTAGCGCCGGCGAGAGCGTCAGCTAGCGCGGGATTCATCATGTAGCAGACTGCAACGAACAGCGCCGCTGCTAATCCCATCACAGCGCCAGGTATGACCTCTCGCTACCTGGCGCTCTCCAATGCATTTCAATGGAGCAATCTTTAAATATTCATAATTAATTGATTTTAAGGTTTTGTTTTTCTTTTAAATGGCAAAAATTCTGTGACCACTTCGGCAATGTTATATTTTTTTTTTAAGGTAAAAAAAAAAAAAAAAAAAAATTGTGCAGAATTGATCTTACAGGTCTGATATTAATGTATTCATATTACAAAATGTTTAGAAAAACTTGTTTAATTTTTAAATCAAAAAATATGCTTGTTTGGGGGTTAAAAACTACTTTTAAGCCATCGCCGCCAGCGCTCTGGGGTTTAAACAAGCATTTCGCAGCGCGAGAATTTTTTGAGCGTGATTTGTTAATGAATATGCTGGGAGCCGTTCGCTTTGGCCATTCGCTGTCAGGCGCACCCATACAGCGCGGATCCTGTCAAACAGCGACTCCTAACCCCGTATTCAACATTAACGCACACCGACTGAGTCGCTGTCAACAAGCGAACTACGGCCAAGCACAGCGAATACTAGCTGGCGCTGTGAAAATCAGGCTACTGGCGCTCATCTCTCGCTACCTGGCGCTATTAATGAATCGCCCTCCCCGTTCTACTGTTGTATCCTGACATTGGTATTTGCCAATACTTTCCTGATGTATCCTGGTCTTGGCTTTATCGCATTGACCTTGGCTTTCTCCTGTACTTGGTTTCAAGGTTGTATCCTGGCCTTGGCCTCTGCCAACATTTGCCTTCACTGTTGTATCTCAACCTTGGCTTCTGCCAATACTTGCCCCTCATGTTGTATCCCAACCTTGGCTTTTGCCAATACTTGCCTACACTGTTGTATCCCAACCTTGGCTTCTGCCAATACTGGCCTCCACTGTTGTATCCCAACCTTGGCTTCTGCCAATACTTGCCTCCATTGTTGTATCTTAGCCTTGGCTCCTGCCAAAACTTGCCTCCACTGTTGTATCCCAACCTTGGCTTCTGCCAATACTTGCCTCCATTGTTGTATCTTAGCCTTGGCTCCTGCCAATACTTGCCTCCAGTGTTGTATCCCAACCTTGGCTTCTGCCAATATTTGCCTCCACTGTTGTATCCTGGAGTTGGCTTCTGCCAATACTTGTCTCAACTGTTGAATCTCAACCTTGGCTTCTGCCAATACTTGCCTCCACTGTTGTATCCCAACCTTGGTGTCTGCCAGTAACTGTCTCCACTGTTGTATCCCAACCTTGGCTTCTGCCAATACTTGCCTCCACTGTTGTATCCCAACCATGGCTTCTGCCAATACTTGCCTCCACTGTTGTATCCCAATCTTGGCTTCTGCCAATACTTGTTGCTACTGTTGTAACCCAACCCTGGCTTCTGCCAATACTTGTTGCTACTGTTGTAACCCAACCTTGGCTTCTGCCAATACTGGCCTCCACTGCTGTATCCTAGTCTTGGCTCCTGCCAATACTTGCCTCCACTGTTGTATCCCAACCTTGGCTTCTGCCAATACTTGCCTCCATTGTTGTATCTTAGCCTTGGCTCCTGCCAATACTTGCCTCCACTGTTGTATCCCAACCTTGGCTTCTGCCAATACTTGCCTCCATTGTTGTATCTTAGCCTTGGCTCCTGCCAATACTTGCCTCCACTGTTGTATCCCAACCTTGGCTTCTCCCAATATTTGCCTCCACTGTTGTATCCTGGAGTTGGCTTCTGCCAATACTTGTCTCAACTGTTGAATCTCAACCTTGGCTTCTGCCAATACTTGCCTCCACTGTTGTATCCCAACCTTGGTGTCTGCCAGTAACTGTCTCCACTGTTGTATCCCAACCTTGGCTTCTGCCAATACTTGCCTCCACTGTTGTATCCCAATCTTGGCTTCTGCCAATACTTGTTGCTACTGTTGTAACCCAACCCTGGCTTCTGCCAATACTTGTTGCTACTGTTGTAACCCAACCTTGGCTTCTGCCAATACTTAACTCCACTGTTGTATCCTAACTTTGGCTTCTGTTAATACTACTGCTACTGTTGTATCCCAACCTTGGCTTCTGCCAATACTTGTCTCCGCTGTTGTATTCCAACTTTGGCTTCTGCCAATAATCTCTAATGTTGGCTAACTTGGCACTATTGTTCTATCCATATTTCTTCTCACTCTGTTTCCTGGATCAACAGTTCTAACTTGACTTTGAAACTCTTATGGTTGGAATTTGCCTCTACAGTTGTTTCCTGATCTTGATATTCCCTGCCATGCATTTTGTTCCTACCTCTGCATTTTAATTTTGTTTTTTGGCCTATGCTTTGTTTCTGACTAAGATCTAGTCCCACTGTTTAGCATGTCATTCTCCTGTTTACTGGTCCTCACCTTACTGCCTGGACTTTACTGTCAGCTTCGGCTATGATTGTGGCATTTTTCTAAATAAGCTTTGTCCATGCTTACTTAACATTGCTGAGCCTTGCTGGACCTGCTCTGCCAGTCTCATCTAGCTTCTACATCCACTGATCCCCCAACCACTACAACACACATAGCCAACTTTATTGCTATAAGAAACAGGAAAGGACTGGGCCAAATATAAGCCAGAGGTTTTACTGGGCTCCAGCTGGCCCAAGACAATCCTGCTGAGCTCCGTCCCCAATGCATTTCCTGGTCAATCAATGAGTGTGCTCCATAGATAGAGGGACAGATCAGGGGCAGGGGTGATGGCAATGAACCATTGTACAGTAGGGGCAGATAATGTGTCAGGGGTGGGTATGGCAACCTACAGGTGTTTTATTTGGGGGGGGGGGACTTAGGAGACAGGATGTGAAGTGGGGTATTTGAGACAAAAGTGAATATACAGGGGAGAGTATTCCTGTACAGGTTGTGGGTGATGTGGGCTTTATGCCCAAAGCAGAGCAGCCCACCAGGAATTCTCCCAGTTCTCCCTATGGCCAGTACACCCCTAACAACAAAAGTTACATCCTGACTTTCTGTCTGTAGATGTGAGGAAGGTTCAACATTACTTTTACAGTGCTGCACCTATTTCTATTACTGATGTGCATGTCTTTAGGAAAAGCCCAGTGTTCCTACCATGGCACACCTGCCTCTATCTTTGTAAAAAAAATTGCCTATCTATACCACAAGGGCCGCTGCCAACATATGGGTCTCCAATCCTGTAAGGAACAAAATGAAGGGGTAAAATTATGGGGGGGGCTATTAGGGAAGTCTTGGGGGAAGGTCTGTCCTGAAACCTAAGGGTGGGATCTGGAGGGCTGATTAGAAGATAATAAAAGGATGTGCAAGGGGATGCTCATTCCTGAAACTTAAACGAGGGATTTAACAGTTGATAGGAAGGAGGGTTTACAAGTTTAGAAAAAACTGAAAAAAAAAGTTTTAGTTGGAGTTAAGCTTTAGAACTTTTACAGGGTCACAGATGATAGAGGGCTCTAAACCACAAATTCCACTCTTACTCCATTATAGTCATTGCTATCATGCAGGCAACCCGCCCAGCCTGGCAGATGCGAGCACCCGGAAACCGCAGAGAAAAATAGAGCTCCCGAGAAGGATTAGTGACGATTGTAAACAGCAAAAGCTTGTTCTCGCCTGACTGCATGTGAGCGAGACGGATCAGAGAGCTGCCGCAAGCCTTTTACTTTCACCCGCATGATTCTCACCGTCTGTCATGTCTATGCACCAACCCAAACATAACTGGTGACCGGGACCCATATTCTGATAGGGCACCTTCCATGCACCATTCCTGATGCTGATAGTATAAGGAAGGATGAGGGATAGATGAGCTGACAATATATTAAACTTACAATCTATTAGGGTATAAGGGAGGATACAGAAGGAGAAGAGCTTACAATCTATTAAGGTATAAGGGAGGATACAGAAGGAGAAGAGCTTACAATCTATTAGGGTATAAGGGAGGATACAGAAGGGGAAGCGCTTACAATCTATTAGGGTATAAGGGAGGATACAGAAGGAGAAGAGCTTACACTCTATTAGGGTATAAGGGAGGGTACAGAAGGAGAAGAGCTTACAATCTATTAGGGCATAAGGGAGGATACAGAAGGAGAAGAGTTTACAATCTTTTAGGGTATAAGGGTGGATACAGAAGGAGAAGAGCTTACACTCTATTAGGGTATAAGGGAGGGTACAGAAGGAGAAGAGCTTACAATCTATTAGGGCATAAGGGAGGATACAGAATGAGAATAGCTTACAATCTATTAGGGTATAAGGGGGGATATAGAAGGAGAATAGCTTACAATCTATTAGTGTATAAGGATACAGAAGGAGAAGAGCTTACAATCTATTAGGGTATAAGGGAGGATACAGAATGAGAATAGCTTACAATCTATTAGGGTATAAGGGAGGATACAGAATGAGAATAGCTCACAATCTATTAGGGTATAAGGGAGGATACAGAAGGAAAAGAGCTTACAATCTATTAGTGTATAAGAGAGGATACAGAAGGAGAAGAGCTTACAATCTATTAGGGTATAAGGGAGAATATAGAAGGAGAATAGCTTACAATGTATTAGGGAATAAGGGAGGACACAGAAGGAGATGAGCTTACAATCTATTAGGGTATAAGGGAGGATACAGAAGGAGAAGAGCTTACAATCTATTAGGGTATAAGGGAGGATACAGAATGAGAATAGCTTACAATCTATTAGGGTATAAGGGAGGATACAGAAGGAAAAGAGCTTACAATCTATTAGTGTATAAGAGAGGATACAGAAGGAGAAGAGCTTACAATCTATTAGGGTATAAGGGAGGACACAGAAGGAGAAGAGCTTACAGTCTATTAGGTTATAAGGGAGGATACAGAAGGAGAAGAGCTTACAGCCTATTAGGGTATAAGGGAGGATACAGAAGGAGAAGAGCTTACAATCTATTAGGGTATAAGGGAGGATACAGAAGGAGAAGAGCTTACAATCTATTAGGGTATAAGGGAGGATACAGGAGGAGAAGAGCTTACAATCTATTAGGGTATAAGAGAGGATACAGAAGGAGAAGAGCTTACAATCTATTAGGGTATAAGGGAGGATACAGAAGGAGAAGAGCTTACAATCTATTAGGGTATAAGGGAGGATACAGAAGGAGAAGAGCT